>WOXC01003174.1:0-67297 GCA_011680675.1 Gymnobelideus leadbeateri
TTTGTGATAAGTTGTTGGAGTCTTTTGGCTAATATTTTATTTAGAATTTTTGCGTCTAAATTCATGAGGGAGATTGGTCTATAATTTTCTTTCTCTGTTTTATCTCTTCCTGATTTAGGAATCAGTACCATATTTGTGTCATAGAAAGAGTTTGGTAGGACTCCTTCTTCACTAATTTTCCCAAATAGTTTGTAGAGTATTGGAATCAATTGTTCTTTAAATGTTTGATAGAATTCACTAGTGAACCCATCTGGCCCTGGAGATTTTTTCCTAGGGAGTTCATTGATGGCTTGTTTGATTTCTTTTTCTGAGATGGGGTTATTTAGGTAATTCACTTCCTCTTCAGTTAATCTGGGCAACTTGTGATTTTGTAAATATTCATCCATTTCACTAAGATTGTCATATTTATGTGCATACAATTGGGAAAAATAATTCCTCATTATTTTTTTGATTTCCTCTTCATTGGAGGTAGATTCACCCTTTTTATTTTTGATACTCATAATTTGGTTTTCTTCTTTCTTTTTTTATCATATTGACTAAGGGTCTATCAATTTTGTTGATTTTTTCATAAAACCAGCTCTTGGTTTTATTTATTAATTCAATGGTTTTCTTAATTTCAATTTTATTAATCTCACCTTTGGTTTTCAATATTTCTAATTTAGTACTAAATTGGGGATTTTCAATTTGTTCTTTTTCTAGCTTTTTCAATTGCATGCCCAATTCACTGACCTCCCTTCTCTCTGCTTTAATTAAGTATGCACTCAGGGATATAAAACTTCCCCTGAGAACTGCCTTTAGTGCATCCCACAAATTTTGGTATGTTGTTTCATTATTATCATTCTCTTGAATGAAATTATTGATTGTTTCTATAATTTCTTCTTTGACCCACCAATTTTTTAGGATTAAATTGTTGTTTCCAATTAGTTTTTAGTCTATCTTTCCATGGCCCTTTATTGCATATAATTTTTATTGCATCATGATCTGAGAATGATGCGCTTACTATTTCTGCCTTTCTGCACTGGATTGTGAGGTTTTTATGCCCTAGTACATGGTCTATTTTTGAGTATGTACCATGCACTGCTGAGAAGAAAGTAAATTCCTTTTTATCCCCATTCAGTTTTCTCCAGAGATCCATCATATCTAGTCTCTCTAAGATTCTATTCACCTCCTTAACTTCTTTCTTGTTTATTTTGAGGTTAGATTTATCGAGTTCAGAGAGGGGGAGATTAAGGTCCCCCACTAGTATAGTTTTGCTATCTATTTCTTCCTCTAATTCCTTTAACTTCTCCTCTAGGAATTTGGATGCTATACCACTTGGTGCATATATATTAAGTAGTGATATTGCTTCATTCTCGATGGTGCCTTTTAGTAGGATATAGTTTCCTTCCTTATCTCTTTTAATTAGATCTATTTTTGCTTTTGCTTTATCTGAGATAAGTATTGCTACCCCTGCTTTTTTTACTTTAGCTGAGGCATAATAAATTTTACTCCAACCTTTTACCTTTACCCTGTGGGTATCCTTTTGTTTCAAATGTGTTTCTTGAAGACAGCATATTGTAGGATTATGGTTTTTAATCCATTCTGCTATCCGCCTCTGTTTTATGGGAGAGTTCATCCCATTCACATTCACAGTAATGATGACTATCTGTCTCTTCCCTTCCATCCTATTCCCTCCCCTGTTTATGTTTTTGTTTATTCCTTCTCCCTTCCCCTCCTTGAAGTTTTCCCTTTTGACCGCCCCCTCCCTCAGTGTTCCCACCCAGTGACCCCCCTTCTTAACCTACCCTCTCCCCTTACTACTATTTCCCTCCCTTATAATCCCTCCCTTTAGTCTCCTCCTTTTCACCCCCCCCTACCCTCCCACTATCTATAGGACACAACAAATTTTTATACTTATCAGAGTAAATTACTCCCCGTTTGATTCCAAACCAATGAGAGTAAATTTCAAACAATGCTCCTCTCCCTCCCTCCAATTCCTCTATTTAATGAATTTATGTGTCTATTCACGTTAGATTCTTAAACTTCACTGATTAATTTGATCCTTCTTTGAACCAGAACCAGTGAGAATAGTGTTTAAATGATGTTCCTCTCCCTCTTACTTTCCCTTCTTCTATAGTGTGTTTTGATGCCTCTTCAGATGGCATATTTTACCTTTTCCTAGCTCATCCTTTCCTTTTTCCCATTACAGTACCATTGATCCCCTTAATAGTCTTTTTTTTTTTAGACTCCATGTTAGTGCATTCATACCCACACCCTCTAAGTATAACCCTTTTGCAGGTCATGATAATCATAGAGATTTCAAATATTGACAGTTATCAGCTCCACATATAGGGATGTGAACATTTTGCTCTTGTTGCATCCCAGGTAATGAGCTTGTGTTTGTGGGTGTGGGTGTGTGCACTTCTGCATGTGTGAGTCTATGTTACCCTTGTTTACCTTTTTATGTTCTTCTGGAGTCTTGTAATTGGAGATCAAATTTTCCATTGAGCTCTGGCTTTTTCATTAGGAAAGTCTGGAAGTCCCTTACTTCATTAAACGTCCATCTCCTTGCCTGAAAGATTATGCTCAGTTTTGCCGGGTAGTTAATCCTTGGTTGTAGTCCTAGCTCTCTTGCCCTACGAAATATCAAATTCCAGTCCCTCCGCTCTTTTAATGTAGAAGCTGCTAGGTCCTGTGTGATCCTAACTGTAGTTCCTCGATATTTGAATTGTTTCTTTTTGGCTGCTTGTAGAATTTTTTCTTTAATCTTATAATTCTGGAATTTGGCTACTATATTTCTTGGAGTTTTCAGTTTGGGATCTCTTTCAGGAGGAGTCCGGTGAATTCTATCGATAGCTATTTTATCTTCTGATTCCAGGACCTCAGGACAGTTTTCTTTGACAATCTCTTGGAGGATGTTGTCTAGACTGCTTTTCTCATCGTGGCTTTCTGGTAGACCAATAATTCTTAGGTTGTCTCTCCTGGATCTGTTCTCTAGGTCATTTATTTTTCCAGTGAGATATTTTACATTTTCTTGCAATTTTTCGATCATCTTGTTTTTTTCGATTGACTCCTGCTGCATCATAGAGTTCTGAGTTTCAGTTTGGTTGTATCTAATTTTTAGTGAATTATTGTCTTCAGTAAGTTTTTGAAGTTCCTTTTTTAGGGAGGTATTTTCTTTTTCCAAGTTGGTCATTGCCTCCCTGATTTGGTCTTTAAAATTTTTCTTAAGCTCCTCCAGGAATGCTATTTGGGCTTGAGACCAGATCATGTTTCCTTCTGTGGTCTCTGGTGTGGGCAGAGAGTCTATATTGTCCTGTGTGTTTTGTTGTTCTTGCCCTGCATAGTATGCTCGAATAGATTTTCTTGCCTTCCCCTTCTCCTTTTCAGCTTCCTTCCTTCCCATTGTGACTTCCTGTTTCTTAGTGTCTCAGGCTATGAGTTTGGGGCCTGATCCTTGACTTTGAATACCTCTGGGTGGCTAGTTTATGGCTAAGTCAGGGAAGTCAGTGAGGAATGTAGATGTGTAGGTGGGGATGAGTCTGACCACTTCAGATTTCTGCCTCTATACCCCTGGGCTATAAGTAGGCTTTTGTTGGTGAGGTGAGGTGGGGCTAGTTGGGTCCCCTCCCTCTCTTCTCTTCAGATTCCTGGCTGTCTCAGTTACACCCTTTCTTGGAGATTCTCAAGCCTGAGGCTATTTCCATTAACTTGGGATTTCAGTCTGGGTGGGAGACTTATCTTTGGGTTTTCTGCTTCATGAAGGAGGGATGGGAGGATCGGAGCAGCTAGAATTTACTTTGCCATTCCAGCCCCTGTATCATACAGGCAGGCAGTTTCTAAATTTCCAGGCTGGGGGCTGAATGCAGCCTGAGAAGCCACTCTCTCCACTGGGGGCCCGACTCTCCTACCTGGCTCCAATGATCCGTTCCCTCTGCGAGATGACTGCGATTCGTCCTTGGTAAGTCTGCAGGCTGGGGCTTTTTCTCTCTCTGGTGTAGTCTGCTTGCCTGCTCTTAGGTCTGAGCTGTGCAGACCCCACGCGCTCTGCGCTCGACCTGTGCGGACACTCTGGGCAACCTCCTGGGCTGGATTCTGCCACACTCTGTCTTCCACTGGGCTTCGTCACTCCGGAATCTGCTCAGATTTACCCTTTTGGACTTAGTGACAGAGGAGCTCAGCGAGGTTACTGCTTCCTTTCCGCCATCTTGGCTCCGCCCCCAGGAGAATGATTTATACAACATAGTAAAGATAAGCAACTTCAAGAGACTTAAGAACTCTCATCAACACAACGACCAACAATAATTCCAGAAGACTCACAATGAAATATGCTACCCATTTCCTAACAGAGTGATGATAGACTCAGGGCACACACAGATTGAGACATATATTTTTGAGACATGGCCAATTCAGGGATTTTATTTGCTTGGTTATGCAAATTTGTCACAAAGGCTTTTGTTGTTGTTGTTCATTCCCCAGTGAATGGGCGGGCACTCATTTTCCAGTTCTTTGCCATCACAAAAAGGGCTGCAATAAATATATTTATACATACAGGTCCTTTCTTGAGTCCGGAAGCTTTTATTTGATTCTATCACTTGGGTCTGTGTTGTGTTGAAAACAATTTTGAAAAGTTTAAGAACTCTCATCAATGCAATGACCAACCATAATTCCAGAAGACTCACAATAAAATATGTTTCCTACCTCCTAACAGAGTGGTGAGACTTGGGATACAGATTGAGACATATATTTTTGAGACATGGCCAATCCAGGGAATTGTTTTGCTTAATTATGCAAATTTGTCACAAGATTTTTCTTTTTCAATTGGAGGATGGGGGAGGGAAAGTTTTTATTTGCATCTAAGTTTTAAAGGGAAAGCTCTATTGCCAACAGTGTCCCTACAAAGCTCTCGAGACCTAGAGACTGAATAAATCCCTAAAGACCTTAACTCAGGGATGACCTCATGGCCATATGTGGCCTTCTAGGTCCTTGGGTGTGGCCTTTTGACTGAGTCCAAGTTTTACAGAACAAAAACCCTTACCTGCCCTAAACCTTCAAAAAAATACTTCAAGTTTATATATGGAGAGATCCCTATGGGCTGGTGTATTTGGGAAGAGGTTTTATAGAATTTAAACTTGACCTTCAATTTACTTCAACGAGCATTTAGTAAGCTTGTACTATGTACAAGGTGATGGTCTGGGTGCTGAACATACAAAACTAGGCAGGGACAATTGGTTTGAATACAACAAAAGTACTTTACTGATGGAATGAAGACTGGTCAGGTTTCAACTCCACATACGTGGGTAGCCAACAAAATATTGAAGCAAAGTGGAGCTATGGTGATCTTAGTAGTTAAGTAGTTAAGTTTCCTTTGTTGAATACATCCTGAAATCCATTCACCTGAATAGTACATTCACAGCACAGTGTGCTTCTGAATTGGACAAATAGCTGGAGAGAGCACTTGTAGGGAGGCTGAAATCCTGGGAGGCTTTATGGAGGATGTGGCAATGGAGGGACTGCATTCCAGACATGCAGAACGATTTCTGCAAATTCACAAGGGTGAATAATGGTATATCAAGTTCAGCTCTGGCCAGTAGTAGGAGCCTACTTTATCTGTGAATAGGGTTTATGGAGGACAGTAATATGAAATGTCTGGAAAGGTAAGTGGGAGCCAGAATGTGGAGGGTGTTATCTTCCAGGCGAAGTTTGGACTATAGAATTTGTTTTTCATTTTAGAGTTAATGGAGAGTCATTAAAGATTTTTGAGTAGGTGAATGACAAAGTCAGTCCTTGACCTTAGGGAACTTATTTAAAAATAAAGAGTAAAGAGGGTGGAAACAGAAAGACCAATTAGGACGATATTTCTCAGGTGAGAAGGGATATACCAGGAGGGTAATTAGGCAGCTATATTGCACTGTAATGAGTCAGGAAGATCAGAGTCCATATCCTGAATATGTTTCACAATTGCTAGCTCTGTGATTCTGAGGAAGTCACTCCACCTTGGGCTGCCTCAGTTCTCCCTCCCTTGTAAAAAGTAACTTGTAAAAAAAAACACATAAAAAACTAATATCTACCTTGTAGGGATGTTGTGAGGATAAAATGAGATATTTTTAAAGCTACATAAAAGTGCTAGCTATGTTATTATTATGATAACATTAATAGAGAAAGAGGACAGACATAAGACATGTAGAGGTAGAAACAATAAGATTTGTTAATAGATTAGTGTCAGATGAAAGAAAGGAAAGAGTTATTGGGAAGAGAAGATACCACTTTCAATTAGAGCCTGGGTTACTGGAAGGACAGAAACAGGAAGGCTAGGAGGTAAAACATAGAGGGAAGATAGAAAATTCTGCTATAGACATATTGAGAATAAGATACCTATGGGTCATCCAGGTGGAGCTATCCTATGGGCACTTGAAAGCATATGACTAGAGTTCTAGAGAGAAAGTAGGGCCAGTTACGTAGATATGATAGTATGACGACAGTTTAATTCAATAAACATTAATTAAGCACCTACTATGTTCCTGCCACCATGTTAAGCATTTGGGGGTAGCAAAAGAGGCCAAGGACAGTTCCTGCCCTCCAAGAAATTAAAATCTAATGGCATACAGAGATGCTACATGAATTTGTAGGAGCTGATGAGAGCTCCAATAGAGTTTGTTTAGAGGGACAAGGACTATATGTTCTCTGGGGAACATCTAGGCTAAGAGGACAAATGATGGATTTTAACAGAGAATTGGGGGCATTCTTTCTTGATGGTTGGGGGCCAGGCCATGGGACACTGTAGCATTTTCAAATGACTTTATAGCTTACACAGAGATCTCCAGCATTATTTCATGGATCTTTGTTACTACAAAAGGAATCAATTGAAGAATTGAACATGAATCTCACCCAGAGGGCAAAGCAGAGGACCATGCTGGTATGAGCAGGCTGCTGCACTTGACAGCTAAAAGGTACAGTGGATAGAACACAGGGCCCACAGTCTGGAAATTTGGTGGTGTTTGTGGTTCATTCATTTCAATTGTGTTCAACTCTCTATGACCCCATTTGGGATTTTCTTGGTAAATATAATGGAGTGGTTTGCCATTTCCTTCTCCAATTCATTTTACAGATGAGGAAACTGAGGCAAGCAGGGTTAAGTGACTTGCCCAGGGTCATACAGTCAGTGAGTGTAGGTCCAGTAAGGTCAGTTTGAACTTAGGAAGATGAATCTTCCTGGCTCCAAGTCTTTCATATCCACTGTGCCACCTAGGTGCCCTGATTAAAGTAATTACCTATAGCTAATAAGTGATAGGGGCTGGACAACTCAGATCTCTGGACTTTAGGTCCAGTACTCATTCCACTCCCCCACATTGCCTCTTCTTGAAGGGTCTGTCAGTTTAACCAGAGATATTTTAAAAGCAATCATAGCTGAGCATTGGCTTCTTAGCTACCCAAGGTCTGGGGCCTAGAGAGAAATGAAGGCATTTGGTGCTATCAAATCAATGACTGGAGCCTTAACAACCCCTTCCTGATCATTCTCTCATGAAAACAAATAACCATAATAGCAATAAAAAAATTACAATCTCAACTCTTCCAAACACTCCAAACATATCCCATTTATGTGCATATTCAAACTCAGCTAAATTTGGAGATATTTCTTTCCAAGGGATTTCATCTGCATGGACAGAGTACAAAAGGTAGTTTGGAGCAAGTAAGAATAATTTTAAGGAGCTAGCCACTTCCCTTTTCTCTCTCTCTCACATGGACAACCTAAATGGTCCATTGCTTTTCTAGAAATATATATCAGAAAGAGGAAAATTTCCAGGACTTGGGTCAATCCTCTTTGGAAGATTTATGGGAGAGAGACAATCCCCCAAGATGAAAAGGAGTAGAGGGGATTCAATCTGTCTTGGGTGATGGAGTACCTGCTGACTGGTGAAATTACCAATCTTTCAAAGTATCAAAGTAATGTATAAAAACTCCACATCTCAGGGGAGCTGAATATGTCTTTTGTAATTAACAAAAGGTAAGGGCTCCCTTGCGAGATGTTTGATTTGGCCCGGAGGTTCCTTCTATGACATTGCACCAAGTTATACTAGGGCATTACTATAGTCACTGGAGGGGCAGGAGCCAAGAGTGATTTGTTTGGAAAGGCTTTGGGGACAGAGCAAGTGAGGGAAGAAGGAAGAGGTGGTGTGCTGGAGTAGAATGAGGATGAGACTCCAGTCCAGAGATCTGGACTCCAGTCCAGAGATCTGGGCTCTAGTCCAACCACTTATACTTCTTAGTCACTTTAAGGGCAGCTAGGTGGCACAGTGGATAGAGCGCCAGGCCTGGAGTCAGGGGGACCTGAGTTCAAATCCATCCTCAGACACTTACTCTGCATGACCCTGGGCAAGTCACTTAACCACATTTGCCTCAATTTCCTCATCTGTAAAAGGAGCTAGAGAAGCAAATGCCCAATCATTCCAGTATCTCTGCCAAGAAAACCCCAAATTGGGTCATGAAGAGTTGGACACAACTGAATAACAACCAAAATGACTTCAATCTCTCTGAACTGCAGGTTTCTCATCCTTTAGTTCTTTATTTCTTTTTTATTCTTTACTCCAATATTCCAATTAATCTATAGCCACATAGATGTAGGTGCTCCCTTCAAACAGATGTAGGTGCTTCCCTCGAGGGAAGGTTGGAAGAAAAGGAAGTTCTGTGTTGGTTTCCATTCTGTCCTCCATATAGTTTTGTCAAACTGATTTTGTTATAGCATAGATCTTATGTTGTTATGCCCATGCTAAAAACTCTTCAATGGTTCCTGTTTACCACTAGGACAAAACACAAAATTCTCAACCTGGTGTTTAGAAACCTCCTCAATCCAGCTTCCATTTACCTTTCTAGTTTTAGTTTATTTTTCCTGGTTTTTGTTTTGTTTTGTTTTTTTTTTTTGCTTTTTAGAGGGGGGAGGGCAGGGGAATTGGGGTTAAGTGACTTGTCCAAGGTCACACAGGTAGTAAGTGTTAAGTGTCTGAGGTCAGATTTGAACTCAGGTCCTCCTGACTCCAGGGCTGGTGCTCTATTCACTGTGCCACCTAGCTGCCCCCATATTTTACTTCTTTTTATGCGCTTCCATTTCAGCCAAATTGGCCTGTTCAGAAAACAAACCATCTCCAGGAACTCCCTCCTTCCTTTCCCTTGCTTTGTCAAATCCCTAGCTTCGTTCAAAGTGTAGTTCCGGTACCCAGATACTCAGGTACTGTGCTACCTGAGGCCTTTGCTAATTCTCCTAGCTGTTAATTTTTTCCTTCTTATATTTATTTAGTTGATATGTGTGTGAGAAATATACTTAGCTTAGGGACTAACAATACTCGTTTTAAGGTTTTCATTACATTAATTTTACATTTATTCTTCCTGAATAAATGGGTAACCTAGACAAATGTGAGTCTTTTTATGCTGCTAGTCCTGCCTGGTCCCTCCCTTTAGAACTGGGATTGGTTCCAACTCTTCTGGGTTACAATCTTTCTGACCTGGTCCATTACACATGTGTTCCCTCCTCCCCAACATGGGCTAACATGCCTTGCATGTTTGGATAATGAGGCTCTAATTCTATGCAGATTCTAAATTTAGCCAATATGTGTGAGACTAGTTAACCATGTGTTGATTAAAAGTCAGTGATTATCCCTTGACCCTGGTCAGTTTGAGTCAGTTTAGCCTAGGCCTACTCCAAGAGGACCTTACAGATTTCTTCCAGCTATATGATTGGATAGGGTAGCTCTGTCCTTCTTTCCCTCATCCTGATTATACCTTCCTACATGTCCTGTGTAACATCTGTCTTTGCAACATCCATTGTAGCTATAGAATTTGTAGAAACCAAACTATTAGCATTTCTCACATGTGTATAGTTTTATCTTTCTCTTCCTCTCTATTCCCTTTAGAATATAAGCTCAATGAAGGCAAGGGCTTTCAGTTTTAACTTTATGTATCTCTACCTCACAACTCCTTAACAAAGTGTATTGTGAGGCAAAAGGTGTTATCAAGTACTTACTGTGTGCCAGTCATTGTGCTAAGCACTACACTTAAAAATACAAGCAAAAAGAAAGATAGCCCCTGCCTTCAAGTAGCTTACATTCAAATGGGGGAATATAACAGACTAAAGGGAACAGAAAAGCAGGGAGGAGGGGAGGGAAGAGGAGATGGTCTGGAGAGTCAGAAGCAGTGTTAGGAGAGGAATAAAGGATAGCCAGCCTGGGTCTCCCCCCAACATGGAGACCCTGGGAGAAACTCACTTAAGGGAGAAAGGGGCTAATAGTAAGTGCCTAACAAGTAATTGTTGAATGATAAATGTTATATTGATTGTGCCTAATGTTACCCAATTAATTCGTAATGTCTGTGAGAATAGGGGCCTGATTTTGTCCTTCATAGACAGTGAAGAAGCTGGGAGATTAGTCTAATTCTTTCATTTTACAAATGGAAAAAAAAAGAAAACGAAAGGTCGTGGAGGATAAGTGATTAATAAATGATGAATCAACAAATGTCTGACTTGCCCAAGGTCATGCAGCTAGTTACTGGCAAAGTTGTGCCTAGAATTCTGTTTTCCCAAATTCTAGTCCATTCTAGTCCACTTTGTATTTTTTTTTTTTTAGGAACAGTCAGTTACACATAGTCGGTCTCCAATGAGCATTTACTCATTGATTGAGTGATTGCTATAGTTTGGTAGAAGGGTAGCTCAGAGATGATAGGAAGCAAGTAAAATGAGGCTGACCCCTTTATGTGGTCTGTATTTCCCAATTTGCTTTTTCAAATTGAAAGGTTAACCAGGGGATTACAAATTCTACTATTGTATGGCCTCAAAGCTGCATGTTCAGAGCCAAGCCTACTACAGTACCCTTGTACCTGCCCCAAAAGGCAACTTAAAAAAAAAAGTATGGAAAGTAGGGGGCCAGGGCACAAGATAAACATAAACTTTGGGAAAAAAAATGACTATTTTTTTCATTGATTGAAACTCAAGAGTGAACCTTAGAATGAAATTCTAAGAATTTCTAAGAAGGTCCTTAGAATGAAAAGCTTTAAAATCACCTTAAAAAGGAGGCCCCCAAGTGAAACAGCCTCTCATCTGAAGAAACAGTCCTTGGCAGCAGTAACATTGGTGTATTTGAAACCCTCTCCCACAGGCTTTCTGAAAGGTTACAAAAAATCTCGGCTCTTGTTGCATGTGTCACTAACCATCAGTGCCCCTGAGAAAAAGCAGCTTTAGATTGCAATCATAGCAAGGGAGTTCCATTTTTTTTTCTCTCTCTGAAGGCCAAAAGCAAGTGAAAAAGGACTTTAAAGCTTTTTTTTTTTTTTGAAAGTTAAGCAACAGAAAAGAAATGTTTGTCTGGGGTTGTTGAGGATTTCTGTTTTTGGAAGAAAGCATTTTTTATTTTTTGTACAATGGAATCTGCTTAGAGCGAAGTTAGGTTTTGATGAACAAAAGTCCATTTATAAAGTAAGGTCCCAAATTCTTTCATTGCTAAAGGTTTCAAGCTGCTGTTGTAGTTATAGCAACTCTCTGCTTCTGGTAAACTTAAGGATGATGGTCAGAATAGTCTCATTCTATTTAAAGTTTTATTTTTCTATTCTATTTTAAATGCTAGATGAGTTTTTTCTTCTTCTTGAAGTGACTATCTAAATCAGAGATTTTTAACTTAGGTTTTCTTAACTTTAAAGGAAATTCTTTTAAAAATAATTATTTAATATAGTTGGTTTCTTTGTAATGCCATGTATTTTATTTTATACATCTAAAAATATTCTGGGAAGGGTTCCATAAGCTTCATTACGCTGCATATAGAGGCCATGACACAAAACTGGCTAAGACTTTTATTCTACATCAACAAAGAAGGAACTCAAGACATAAGAGCAATTAACAAGCAGCTAATAAGTGTTTTCTATGTGCTGGCATTATGCTAAACACTAAGGATGCAAGGAAAAAGCAAAAGCGACTCCTGTCCTCAAGGCACTCGCATTCTAGTGGGGGAAGATAGAGATAACTAGACACACATAAGATACTTCTAGAGTAGATAGAGGGGACTCTTAGAAGAGAAGGCAATAGTGTGTGGGGAAAGCATGGAAGGCCCTCTGCAAAAAGTGTCCTTTGAGCTGTTCTGGAGGGAAGTCAGGAATTCTAAGAGGCAGAAGTGGGGGTGGGGGTGGGGGTGAAGTCCTCTGGTACAGGGAACAAAAAATCAGAGCAAAGACCTAGAGGTGGAAGATGGAGCATCATGTCTAAGGAACAGCAAATAGTCTAGCATGACTAGACTGACAAATGCCAGATGAACAACCATTTAAAGCCTCTGAATCTCACAATGTTAGAATCCCAGGGTCAGAAGAGACCTCAGAACAATTGGAACCACCAGCTGGGACTGGTGCAAATCACATTTAAACAAGGATTTCCCCCTTCCCCCCGCCCCCTGAATATTTGACAAGGACTTATCTAGTCTTTGTTCAAAGATCTCTACTGCTGCAGAAGCCTCTATCTCCCAAAACAGCCCATTGGACTTTCACACAGTCCTAGTGGACAGCTAGGTGGAGCAGGGGGTAGAGCAAGGGGCTTGGAATTGGGGAGATTCATGTCCACCAGTTCAAATCTGACTAGCTGTGTAACCACGGGCAATTCACTTAACACTAGTTTCTTCATCTATAAAATGAATTGAAGAAGGAAATGGACAACCACTGCAGCATCTTTGCCAAGAAAACCTCAGATGGGGCCACAAAAACTGACACAACTAAAACAACTTAATAACACCAAAATTGCAAGGAAGGAGACTTAAAAATATCTTAACAAGACAAAAATTGACTCCCTGCAACTTTCACTCTTTGCTCACTCTTAGTAGCACCTGATGGAGCCAATCAGCAAGCCTCCCTTAAATGGGTTTCATGTACCAGGCACTGCAGTTACAGTGGTTACAAACATAAAAGTGGGACATTTCCTGTGTTTAAAGAGCATATCCTCTTCTTCTAAGCAGACGTCTCATGGCCTCTCCCATAGAAGAGTGTTTCTTTTAAAAATTTTTCCCCTAATATCTTTTGTTTTTTAGATCACCTTCATTTCTAAATATATCCTTCTGCAAAAGAAGCTTACATTCAAATCATACTCTGGCATATTTGTGACCTTTCCTTCTATCTTTGAGCTCTTTGAGGTATATACAGAAGCTATGGGACCGCTGGGTTCAAAGAGCATGTGCATTTTTGTCATTTTCCTAATACAACTCCAAAATTGCTTTCCATGATGGTGGGACCAATCGACAATTCCACCAACAATGTACTAATATTCCTGATCTTCCACAGCCTCTCCAACCATTACCTGTCTTTTGTTGTCATTTTTGCCAGTTTGCTGGGTTAATGGATAGTCTTTCACAGACTGGTTAAGATGTCTATTATATCCCCATCCTGAGTCTTCTCTTTTCCAAGCTAAATATGCCCAATTCTTTCAATCAAACCTCTCCAGTATCTTAAGGTCCCTTCTATCTCCCAGTTGCCTTCCCATACTCTCCAGTTTATCAATGTCCTGCCTAAAATATGATGCTCAGAACCAAATGCAATATTCTAAATGTGTTCTGGTCAGAGCAAAATGCTTCAAGATCACTGCCCTGGTCCCAGACTCCCTGTCTCTCATAATGTCTCTTACAACCCTGTCTAGGGTAGCATTCAAGTTCTTGCCTGCTCCATCATCTTGTTGACTCCTATTGAACTTTTTGGCCACTGAAACCTTCCTCACTCTGCTACTACAACCCCAACTTGTTGTTATTGTTGTTGTTCATCCTTCATTTTCAAAGAGGACCAATGGCATTAGGAGGATGATGTCTTGATTTGCAAGTGAATTGGATTTAAGTGAGACAGAGCTGTACAAAATCAACAGCCTCACTCTCTCCTGCAGAGTCATTAGAGTACAGTAGCAAGACATAGGTCAAGAATATTGGTGATGGCCCTGGATTCAGTGGAGACCATGGTCTTACTTGGATGTGGTCAAAAGGAATTGTTCACATACTTGTTCTCACTGTTGTTCTCTCGTAAGGCACCTCTATCACAGTTTGCAGCAACTCCCTCTCAGGAGTCATTTCCCTTTGGGGACCTAATGATTGCTAACAGTAGGCTTCACTTTTGTGTTATTCAGCCAGTCAACACTACCTCTGTTAGTACTTACTATAATCCAGGTACTGAGCTAAGCACTGGGGATACAAAGAAGTGCTAAAGACAGCCCCCGTTCTCAGTGAGCTCACAGTCTAATGAAGTTGGATAGTTTAACAACAGACAATTTACTTTCATGTTCAATTCATGAAATATCTGGTAGATGATAACATTTTTCCTCCTTTCAAACTCACTGTAGTTAAGAACCAAAAAATGTATAAAGGTTGGTAAAATGAGATAAAAGGGAAAAAAAGACCCAGAACAAAACATACCTTCCATATCTCAACAAAAAGTTGCTATACTGTAGGTGTGGAATGTGGCATATATTGTCACATGAGTTGAGTGGGTGGTCCAGTTGCTAAAGTCCTGGACTTAGAGAAAGGAAGATTTGAACACAAATCCTGCCACAGGCAAATATGATGGCTGTATGTCTGTAGGCAAGTCACTTAACTCTCTCAGCTTCTGTTTCTCATCTGAAAAATGGGAATAATAGTAGCAGGGTTATTGTAAGAGCAAGATAATATATGTAAAATATTTTGCAAACCTTAAGATATTGTACAAATGACAATAACCATTATTATCTGATTTAGCACAAATGTTCGTTTGTTGTGCTAGCTATACTTTTTTTATTATGATGGAATACTCTATTAGGAATGGGGAGGATATAATTGTAAAGTTATAGCAATGTCATTTTATTTTAGAAAAAATGCAGAAAGTTTTATTTTAAAAGAAGGAAAAAAACTCCAAAATAACATAATCCAAAACAGCCTCAATGGAGAAGAGTATAGATATTTTGCCCTTAAGTTGTGATCCCAGAATCCTCTGTGAAATCCAATATAAATAAACCAACAAAGAGAAGAATTTGTGTGGATGAGTGCCTGGGCATAAGTCACTTCATTCCCCCATGACTGTTTTATTTTTGTTCTCAGACTTTTGCTTCACACCAGGGACAACCTGTGAAAGAGAGAGGTAGATATAAAGAGAACTCCTTTAGCTCTCTGTGGCTCTGGGAAGTCTTGACTTAACCTGAATAATGCCTAGCAGGGATAAAGCACTCTTAAAAAAACACATTCTAAGCAAATTCTCCTGTTTCCAAGTCCAATGGGACACTGCTGATTCTACTCTTCTCTTCCAAATAATGATAAAACAGACATTACTTAGAGCAATGACCAGATGCCTAATGCCTATCCTGATACTTGTTCTGATAGCTACTCTGTCATCAAACATTTGAAGGATTGTTGCACAGAAGGAAGAATAGACTTCTGTATTACTAGAGTGGGTGGAAATTATAGGAAGGAAGATTTTACTTCAATATAAGGACATATTTTCCAATAATCAATGTGGTCCAAAAATAAAAAGGGCTGTCTTGTGAAATTCTCCACCCCCCTGGGGATATTCAGAGATTACGTTTTAGTGATCTGATAGAAAAGATTCAGACTTAAGGAAGGGTATGGTCACAATTACTGTACAAGTACCTTCCTGCTCTGAGATAATAATTTATGTCTTTGACTTCTATAGTATTCAAATCGTTAATTACTCCTAGAAGTATATATCATAGATTCCACAGTACTCGGTACTCTGATGGTATAAAAGAAAGAATGATCTTCCACAGCCCCTCCCACCATTACCTGTCTTTTGTTCCATTGTGCCTCAGTTTCTTAATTTGTAAAATAAAAGCTTTGGATTAAGTGTTCTCTTACGCCCCTTCCAGCTCTATATAATATACTGTGGGATTTAAGGGACCAGTGTTTGGTGAGACAAATATATTAATGGTGATGATGATGAACCATGTTTACATAACATTTTAATGTTTGCAAAGTACTTTTTTATACATTATCTCATTTGATTCTCATGACAACCTTCTGAGGTAGGTCTTACTATTTTTCCTGTTTTGCAGATGAGGAAATTGGGTCTCAAGTTAAATAACTTAAACAATGTTACACAGCTAGGAAGTCTCTTAGGTGGGATTCTAGCATCCTATACCATCAAGACACAATGAGAAAAATAGTGATGTAGAAACACTACCAATGCAAATAAATATGTTAATAATTAAACAATTAAGTGTTGAATAATTGAAGAGATATCAAAGTGGAATGGGACTTGATCAGGGCTTCTTAGAAAATAGATATTTAGAGTTAAAACTTATGGTGATGGAATAGATTGAAAGAGAAGATGGAATGAGGCATTGCAGGAATGTATTTGTATGTGTGTGAGTGTGTGTGTGTGTGTGCGCTTGTGTACCCACACATGTGCATGCATGAGTATGTGACTGCACCCTCACGTGTTTGTGTGAAGGATATTTTTTCAATTCTTCCAAAGGTTTATGTTTTCATCAGTGTGTGTAGTTTTCCACAGAGACACACAGATCACAACTCTACAGCCCTCCTTCCATTAGGACATTTTTATGAGTGATCAGCATTATCTCTTTCCACCACCAAAAACCCCCCAGACAAACCACAAAACCAAAGACAGAAAACCAACAACATCCCAAACAACCTACAACTTTTGAAAAAAATATTTAATACATTTAGAGGAGCTTCTGCATAAAGATTCCCCCATCAGACACAATTTGTGCCTGGTTTCCTACTTGAATTTTTTCCAGCTTGGTAGGACCTGGCAGTGCTTGGACCCTCCTGGCATAACCTTTGGGAACCTAGAGTCATTTCCACACCCCAGCGAAGAATTAAAGGAGTATTTAAATATTGTGAGAGGTAAGAAAGGAACAGCATGAATGAAAGTTCAATTATTGGTTAATATTGGGTTTTCTTGTCCATTCTATGTCTTCTTTATGCCCATGTGTGTCAAGATGGGCAAGAAGAGCCATAATTCTTTTTTTAGGTATGCTACTTAGCATATTCTTAACCCTACTAAGGAAAGCAGACTGGGTGGGGTGGAGAGGTTGCAGAGATGTGGAGACAGTAGGAGAGTGTGTCTTCTGGGTAGCAGGGTGACATTATGTGGACTTAGTATCTGAGAGCAAGAAGAAAGACTCAAGAAAGAGAGGAAAGGATACTAAAAGAGGGATGAATAGAAAAAAAGAAAATATCTTTCATAATTTTACCAATTTTACTGAACCTGCAGCCCAGATTTCCTTCCATGTTGGTCTCTGCAATAGCAAAGGTTATATTGTGCCATATTGCTGTCATTGGGGACAGCATCATCTGTCTGCATCTACAAAGAAGAGTAAGGGTATCTGAAGGCAAGCAGAATATTCCTATGGGAGGAGGCAGTGATTGAGACCATTCTAGGGTTTGCTTGACTCAGACACTGCTGTTCAACATCAGTCACTTTACCCAGACTCAGAAACAAATGAGTCTCCCAAGCTAGATGAATGCACTGAAGAAAAAGAAAAGGAAAGGAAAACCAAACCAGACCAAAACATTTACAAGAAGAAAAACAAGTTCTATCAAGTGCTTCAATGTCACAGCAAGGCAGATTGGTCATAATGGGCTCTAATTGGCACCCTCACATGCTGTAACATTCTTACCTTCGGCTAAGTGGCACTCAGAAGAGGTGAGAAATTACCTTTGAAAACATAAAAGAAAATCAAGTAATTAAAAAAAAATACCCCAGTAATCCTAAGTAAAGGGAAATCATATGAGCAAGAATAGGAAAAAATATCTTTCAGGGGTAAAAGAAAATAAGAAAGTTTCAATATCTATAGACATGAGAGAAAGAATGATACTGCCTTACATTTGTATAACTCTTTGTAATTTTAAAGAGCTTGTCCATATTTCTATATACATTATCTCATTTGAACTACAAAACAACCCTGTGATAGTTAGAGGAAAGATATTTGCTTGCTGTGTGTCCCTGGGCAAGTAAGTCTTTTGCAGCCTCAGTTTCTTCATCTGTAAGATTAAGCTAAGTATCTGTGATGCTTGCTTCATGGGGTTGTTGTGAGGTTCCAATGTATGTAAAGTGAGTCTTAAAGAACTATACAACCATCAGCAATCATCACCATCATTGTCATTACAGTCTCCATTTTACAGATGAGCAACTGAGGAAATTTGTAGATATGTCTCTATATCGCCTTACCATCTGATTGCCAAAGGGTATCTTTTTTTAACTGTTCTCAAGAGAGTCATCATAATAAAGTCAATGGTGGGTCTCAATCAGTGCTGACCTTAGAGTAGAATCAATTGTTTGCCATAAACATCATGGGGTTTGAAGGGTGCTGTGGATTCAGGGGTCATGCTCAGAATACCTATTATAATAATAATCCCCTAATGCCTGTAACAGTGATTAAAATTCTACCACTAGGAATTACCTTACTTAGATCATAAACATTTTTCAGCCTTTAAGTCACCTATGAAAATGGGAATACAAGAGATCCTACGATGCATGGTTTCAGATATCTGCTGTATAATCTGATACACATCATGGATTGTTCTGTGCTCTTTCTCTCTCTCTTACTTTAGGCAAGTGACTTCGCTTCCCTACATTTCAGGATCCCTCTCTGTCAAATGGGGAGGCTGGAGTATATGATCTCTAAGGTCTCTGCCAGATAAAAATAAAAATCTATGATCCCTCTTCTCTTTGACTCTTTCAAGGCCGCAGCTCCAGTTCTAGGCCAATCTTGGTCTCACTTTCTCCCTGCCCCATTCTTGCTTTTTGCTGCTTCTGATTCAGGGACCTGGGACCTTGGTAATGTCTTTCTTCTGGGAGTAGGACTGGACCCATGATGTCAGTAGTATAAGAGGACTCTCTGGTGGGACAAGTCCCTATACAAATCTCTTTGCTCAGAGAAAAGAGATGTTAAGTGACTTACCCGGGTCACACAGTCAATATATGTCAGAGTCAGGTCTCGAATCTAAGACTTTTCAGCTCTTAGAACAACTCTTTACCCATTATGTCATTCTTCCTCTCTTCAGCAAATTCAAATTCAACGCACATTTATTGGATTTTCGAACTGGTGACTTTCCTTTGTTGGAGACAATCAGCAGTTCCCAGGTGTTAGTTAAATGTCAGTACTCAAGAATTTAGCATTAAGTACTCAAAAATTTAGCATTAAGTACTTTTCCTCTGTTACAATCAGAAAAATTCCATGCATGGACCAAGGAATTGCTGACACAATGGTGTCAGATCCTCTCTGGCCTCCCCTCTTTTGGTATGAGAACAGGAGTAGGTTCAGCTGTGAAAAGCTAGAGAGGCATCTCTAGACTAGATCTGGAAAAATCATTGTCATTCACTGGTACACAATACCTGTCACGAAGTCAGTACTTAATAAACACTTGTTGACTGACTGGGTGTATGCTTTGTCTTGGCTATGGAGCAGCATAAGATGTAACCCTGGACCAACATAGAAGCTTATGAGCATCCCGTACTCACTAAAAAGAAAGAATGAATTTTAAAAAGCATTTATTAAGTATTTACGACGTGTTAGACATTGTGCTAAATGATAAGAATAAAAATAGAAAAAAGAGTCCCCTCTCTTAGATAATAAGGGGACAGATATAGGGTGAATGATAGCAAAGGGTGTTTTGTCCTTGGAAGTCTCAGGGATGTTTAGTGGAGCCATAGCACAGTCAATGGGCTTTCCAGAATGAAGGAAAACATAGGGGAGAAAAACCTTCATACCTAGCATGCAGTTAGCCACTCCTACCACTCCATTCAGTCTTCCTGTAGTCTCACTACCTACTCCTTTTTTTCATCACTGCATGCAAGCTGGTTTGGGAGGAAATAGGACATAGTGGATGGCATGCTGGACTTGGAATATGGAAAGGCAAGATTTCAAATTTGGCCTCTAATTGGCTAGCTGTATGACCTTGGGGAAGTCATTTAAGCTCATTGAGTCTCAGTTTCCTCATAAGTAAAATGAAGGGGTTGGATTAGATTGTTTCTGTTAGCTTCTGGCTGCAGCCAGCTTCTCCCTGAAGATAGGAACATAACAGTCTACTAGGACCCATCCAGACCCCTCTTCTATTGCCAGGATGGTTCTCCTTACTATAGTGGCTGATAGGCAGCTGTCCCAAACATTTGGAATCTTGAACAAATATGTTAATAAGTCAAGGACCTTTGGTTTCTTAAGAATGAATGGGAACTCCCTCCGGCAGAGCAGATTGCAACTGGCTTTAACTTTATATAATCTTAGACAGTTGTCTGAGGTACAGAGAAATGAAGTCCCTTTCCCAGAATCACACAGTTAGTAAATCTCTGAGACAGGATGTGAATCCAGGCCTTCCTTATTCTAAGTCCAGGACTCTGCTTTTGACTTGAACAAATATCAATAGGAATATCTAGAGCTCACAGTAGGAATTTGTTATTGCTATCTGTCCTTTGTTCTCCAAGAGGATCATGACATTATAAAGGTGATGCCATGACATGCAAAAGAATTGGATTTAAGTGGGGCGGCTAGGTGGCACAGTGAGCGTCAGCCCTGGAGTCAGAAGGACCTGAGTTCAGATCTGACCTCAGACACTTAACGCACACACAAATAAAAACCTAGCCGTGTGACCTTGGGCAAGTTACTTAATCCCAATTGCCCTCCAAAAAGAAAAAAAAAGGATTTAAGTGAGGGAGGACTGTGCAAAGTCACCATCCTCACTTTGTCCTCCAGAGCCATCTGAGTCCAGTGGCAAGATAGAGATCAGAATGACTGGAGATGGCCCCCAGTAGGAATTTAATGGAAGCTTGTTCTCTTCCCTCCTCCTTCCCTTTGCAAACTGTCTGCAAATAGGAAGGATATCTTATAAACCTGGGGTCATACCTTCAGTCCTTCTCAGTTGACTGATAGCTCTACAGAAATGGAGTATTAGATAGCATGATTTCATGATGGTGATGGTAGGTCTGAAAGCAGAGCTGAGATAGTACCAAAGATGAATTTTACTTATTTTTCCCCAAAGGTTGGTCTTGCTGCAAAATATACTCCATTGATTCTTTCATGACTAGACGGAATTCCCTCCTTACCCCTTAGGATCCTAAGTTTCAAAGTTCAGGCCAGATGCCACTTATATGAAACCTTTTCTCATCTTGCCACCTTAAAAACCATTTCCTCTTCCTTAAATTACCTTATTTTTACTTCTTTGTAAACATGCTATGCTGTCCCTTCCCTTAATTTATTGTATTATTATAGTTTCTTATTTGTCAGTTCCTCAGTGTAGGGACTGGTTATGTCTGTCTATGTTTCTTGTCTCTATTTCTTCATCTCTAACACAGTGCCTGATAATAGGGAAGAAGAGTGGCCCTGTGGTATAGGGAACTCCACCAAGGCAGGTTGGAAACCCCTCAGCTAATTAGAATATTAGAGAGTTTAATTTAGAATATTTAGAGAGCTAAGAGGTTGAATGACTTGACTGGGGTCACACCTAGCAATATGTGTCAGTTAGGACTTGAACCCAAGCCAAAATGAAGCTCACTTGCACATGTAGCCTCTGGTTTGGGCCATTATTGTCATGGGTATATAGGTCTTTGTAAGAAAACTCAAGTAACACCAAAGATTGCACATGGGAAACAAATGCTATTCAGGTAAATGTCACTTTACAGAAGGAATATGGCTCCAAAAATTGGTTCATAAAAGCAAATTGTAGCATATTGAGTCTTATTTCCCCATTGAGTTGAATTACAAAATTGGAGACATATCTTTTGAAGACTTTTCAATACCTGGAGTGAATAAAACCACTCTTATAATTGGACTAAAATATTAGTGGGAAAAATGATACTTTTTCTGATAAAAGTCACTCTCAAATTATGTCAGATAAGATGCATCACAAAGGAAGAAAGACCATTTGGATATCTGGCAAATCCAAGAAGACAATGATGTCAGTTTAAATTCAGGACCCTGATCTAGAAAGTCACCCAGCTTTTCTTAAACCTCCTCCCCAGGGATCTGCCACAGAACAATGGTTCATAGACTCAGATTAGTCCTGCTCTTTGGGGAAAGGATTTGCCTTTAGAAATAGACAGGCTGATTGGAGTGGAAAGGAGAAAGAGACAAAGAAGTATTACAAAGATGGTAGGAAGTGGATGAATGGGGCAGGGATGGTGGGGGGACAGAGCATTCTCTGGAGGAGGGATCTAAAAAATGTATGTAGAAATATCAAATCAAAACCAAATAAGGCCATACATTTATATAGTACTGAATAGTCTGTACAGTGCTTTCATATACATTATCTCATTTTGATCTTCACAATCACTTTGTGAGATAGATAGGGTAAGAGTAATTATTTATGCTTTGCTATGTGGTCCAAGAGGTTAAATGTTTTGTCCAGGATCACATAGTTGATAAGTGGTAGAACTAGGAATTGAGCCTAGACTTCTAACTCTTTTAGGATGCTAGCCTTTAACCACTGAATGGATGTTGCCTCAGACAAACTGGGACCTGGGAAAGACCTTAGCTTAAAAAGAACAAGGTCTCCCACTGCATCTGGGGATCTATGTCTTGCCACTGGACTTAGATCACCTTGGAGGAAAGAGTGAGGCTGAGACCTTGCACAGCACTGTTTCACTTAAACTGAATTCACTTTCAAGTCAATACAGCACCCTCCTGATGTCATTGGTCCTTTTTGAGAATGAAGGATCAATAGCAACAACAATCTGGTTAGAGCGTTGGATATGGAATCGAGGAGGTCTGAGGTCAAATATGGCCTTAGATACCCAGCTAGCTTTGTGACTCTCAGCCCCTCTATCTGCCTCAGCTTCTTCACCTGTAATATGGGAATAAGAATAACACCTGCCTTCTAAAATTTTTGTTAGGATAAAATGAGATGTGTATGCAAAGCACTTTGCAAACTTTAATGCCTCTATAATTGCTAATTATTATTTTTGCCCACACCTATCATATGAAGTCAGAGAATTTAAAAATGGAAAGGACCTTATGGGGCACTTAATACAATACTTTTGTTTTTTAAGATAAGGGAACTGAGTGCCCAAGTTATTTAAATGCCTTTCCTAGAGTCACATAGCTAGAAATCATACAGATTCTGGTCTTCTGACTTTGTTATATTTGACCTGAAAATGGGCGTGGTTCCATCCATGTGTCTCAATAACTCCTTGTCCCTAGTCATCTGCATCACTCTTTTTTTTTTTTTTTGCTTTTTGGAGGGGCAATTGGGGTTAAGTGACTTGCCCAAGGTCACACAGCTAGTAAGAGCTAAGTGTCTGAGGCTGGATCTGAACTCAAGTCCTCCTGACTCCAGGGCTGGTGCTCTATTCATGCACGACCTAGCTGTGTCTCGTTCCCCTGCCCCCCCGCCCCCGCCTTTAAAAAATTTATTTTTTTAATTTAATTTTTTTAATGTTTTTTAAATTTTTTTTCTTTTCCTTTTCCTTTTTTTTTTTTAAATCTGCATCACTTTTAACTGTTTCTAATATGGCTAAATAAATTAATGACTTGCCCAAGAAGTACTCAGAGCCAGACCTTATAAAACTTTTGTTCATATCATTCTCTAACGCTTCAATGATAGACATCTGTAATCATGCACAAGACTGCAACCCAGTCAGTTGACAAGTTTTTGTTTTTTATTAAGTAGTTCTGTCAGATATTGTACTAAACTCTGCACCTACAAAGAGAGGGAGGAAGAAAATGGCCCTTACATTCAAGGAGCTTTCGAGGTACTTTTTGTTTAGTTGTTTTTCAGTTGAGCCTGACTCTTCATGACCCCATTTGAGGTTTTCTTGGTGAAGATACCGAAGTGGTTTGCCATTTCTTTCTCCAGTTCATTTTACAGGTGAGGAAACTGAGGCAGACGGGGGTTAAGTGACTTGTTCAGGATCACATAGTTAGTAAGTGTCTGAAGCCAGATTTGAATTCAGGCATTCCTTACTTCCAGGTCTCATGCTCTATCCACCGCAGTATTCCCTTCGGTTCATCTTTACTTAAAGAGAGGAGAGGCAGTGTGGTATATGCTGTATTTAGTAAGCAAGCCTCAGTCAGGAATACCTGGGGTCAAATACTGACAAATACTCTCTTTATGACCCTGATCATTCTTTAATTTCTTTTTGCCCCAGGCAGCTCTCTAAACCTACGAGCCATAAAAGCAAGTGCTAGCAAACCCTCTCAGATTATTACTTATAGCATTTATTAAGCATTTACTATGTGCACTGCCCTAAGTAATGGGAATGCAAAGAAAGTCAAAAGGAGTCCCTGTCCTTAAGGAAGTGACAACTTGGAGTACCTCTGTATACTCAGGATATAGAGAGGAGATGTAGAAAGGAGGCAATCTGAGGGGGAAAGGCACAAGCAACTGGGAGGACTCAGAAAGGCTTCCTTGTAGATCAGGTGCTGATTCGACTTTGGTAGAAGGATTCCTTCAGCAGCAGCAGCTCTCTACTCTGATCAAATCACAGGTCAAGTCAAAAGCTACATCAAACCAACAACAACAACCACCATCACCACCACCACAACAAACAAGCATAGATGGACCTTTCCAAGGTGCTGTAGATGGCAGTTAGCCAGGGTAGGGGTTGACCAGCAAGCCAATAAGGGCATTTATATAATGTAAAATTTTTAGCTCAAGGCCTGTCTAAAAACTGGGGCTGGGTGAATTTGACCCACAGGCAGATATTATTGACCACTGATGGAAAGCATGGAATCTAGAGCAAGTCTAGTCTAAGTAGCCTCTGAGAGGACAATTGTCTATGTGATATGATTGAAGGGAGATGGATAGTAGATGTTTCTCCTGCCCCCAAATATTTTGCCAATGAGATTGACACAGGATCTGACATTCCAGCTTTAGAAATTCAGTAAGGGCAGCCACCAAACACTCTTCCCCCTCCCCCAAATATAAATACCCTTTGGAGTAAGTAACATTCTAACCTGTTAAATTTACCATCTAAGTCTTGACTTTTTTCTGGGGTCCCTTTCCTTTATGACAGAATAGTTGGAATCAGGGTCCTAAAGGAATGGAAGCTTGGTTATTCATCAATGAAGGATTGCTTATTTTGTTGTACAAGGCATTGCCAGACCATGGCAGACCTGGCTGGTGTGCAGAGCTCTGGGCAGCCAGAAATCAGGATGAGAGCACTGGTTAATGTCTGAAAAGGAAGGGGGCTGAGGAGGGAGTGGAGGAGGGAAGTATGCCAAAGATAAAGTTCTCTTACTTCACAAGTTTGCCAAGGGCCGACCCTAGAGTCAGCCAAGATTAGTTTTCCTACAGCTCGAGTTGATGTTGTGATCTATTATTTAGCAGGTTTAATATAGACATGCATCTATAACCACAAATCCTATTCATATGAATGCCTCATTGTGACATGGAGATAAACCTGAGTTATATTCCAGGCAATGAGGACGGCAGCATAATCAAATGTACAGTGGGTAAGGGCTTACTCTAGATCCCGGGTAATTGCTTGATGGCCCATCTCACGGGTGCAACACACCTTGATATGAGAAGTACTGAACAAAAGGTCTTGAGTGAGTATAGAATGATTTATTATACCTAGAGCAATGAGCTTTCAGGTGACCTTCTACAAACTTAGATATTTACATGTTGTGTTCTCCATTAGAATAGATATTCCTCCAGGGTAGGAACTGCTTTTTTGCCTTTTCTTGTATTCCCAGCACTTAGTATGATGCCTTACATGTAGTAAGCACTAAATGAATGCTGAAGACTGGATCAGAAGAGTTAAAATTAAATCAGAAATTCAGACCATAGACAATGGCATCTTTGTTCTTTATTTCACCAAGGGCTCCATTGTGAGCTAATGGGAAGGTTTTTGTTGTTCAATTGTGTCCAATTCTTCATGACCCCATTTGGGGTTTTTCTTGGCAAAGATAAAGGAGGGGTTTGCTGTTTCCTTCTTTAGCTCATTTTACAGAAAAGGAAAGAGAGGCAGAGAGAGTTAAGTGACTTGCCCAGGGTTACACAGCTGGTGTCTGAGGCCAGAGGTGAACTCATGAAGATGAGTCTTGATTCCAAGCCTAGTGTTTTATCCATTGTGCCACCTAGCTTCCCTAACAAGAAGGAAATACACATTTCTTTAGCACCTATTATGTGCTAGGCACTGGTGCTAAGCACTTTAATAATAATAGTAGCTAACATTTATAAGGCACTTAGTATGTGCTAATTATCTTACAATTAGGGAGAGAAGTGCTATGTTCATCCCATTTTATAGTGAGAAAACTGTGTTGGACAGAGGTTAATTGTCCAAAGTTATGGCTAGTAAGTGACTGAGGCCAGGGTTGAACTTAGGACTTCCTGACTCCAGGTCCAGCTGTGTGACCTTGGGCAAGTGACAATTCACTGTGTCACCAGCTGCCTAATGGCCAAGCCATTTAGAGATAGAATTCCCTCCTTGCACGCTTATGCTCACACCAATTATTTATCATTCTATATCCTGATGGAGTTTTAATTGCATTTCTCTATTTTTCTTTTTGCTATATGGTCTCCCTAATCTCTAAAAATTGTGACTTCATAGATTAATAGTCACTTGGTCCCCAACAGTTCCATAGCACCTGGAACCACAGACAACAAAGAAATGTAAAAAGTCTGTTAAGGAACCTTTGACATGAGGGGAGAAAAGAGTATACTCATTCATAGGATTATAGATTTAGAGATGGAAGGGTGAGTCTAACCACCTCATTTAACAGTTGAGGAAAATGAGTAGAGGTTAAGTGACTTGTCCAGGGTCACACAATTATTAGTATATGAGACAAGATTTGAGTTGAGGTCTTTCTTACTCCAAGTCCAGTGCTCTGTCCTCTACAAAACCTCTCATTTAACCAAGGGGAGGAAGAAGGTGGCATATTTCTTCATGAATAGACTAATTTAGCTAGACCATAGAGAATATATTTTAAGAAAAATAGTGTGAGGGTAGAATAAAAATGTGGAAACTTTCAAATGCCAGCATAAGGCACATATAGTAGGCAGTGGGGACCTTCTAGTCTAAAGGTTTTTAAGTAGAGGAGTGATATGATTTAAGTAGAACACAAAAAAGATTATTTGTATGGTGGCCTCAAGGATAAATTGCCTAGAGGGGGCAGATGGGGCAGAGAAAAATTATAAGAGGCTATTATAATGATCCAGATGAAAGGTGATAAAGACTCAAACCAGAGGGGTAGTGGAAAAGAGGAGATGGGGGCAGCTAGGTGGCACAGTGAATAGAGCACCAGCACTGGAGTCAGGAGGACCTGAGTTCAAATGCAGCCTCAGACACTTGACACTTAACTAGCTGTGTGACCTTGGACAAGTCACTTAACCCCAATTGCCTTACTGCCCCCACTCCAAAAAACAAAAAAACCACACACACAAAAGAAAGAAAAGAGGAGATGGGTGTGGGAGATATTACAGAGCAGAAATTATTGTTTAATTTAATTAGATTTAACCTCAGTGCATTATGAATCCTCATGAGATGTAATAGAATGTAGTGGTGATGGGATTTGCCTTAGAACTAGGAAGAACTTGGTTTAAGTCCTACCTGGTCTGTGTACTGTAACATATAATGGGTGTGGGAGAGACAAGTTTCTTAATGCCTCAGTACTCCAGATTTAGGAATAAATTATAATGAAGAGGTTGATCTATATAGTGAGTTTCTACACAGAGAGTAAAGAGTTACCAATGCACATGAAATCACAGGTCCAGAACAAGGAACAAAAAATGGACCCTCATAAATAACTTGTTAATGGTTAAAATCAGTCTTTTGCATGGAAACAATTTTCTGAACATCTTTTGTCAATTTTGTTTTTGGAATATAAGCTGGAGGGTCCCTCTACACAAATCAGAATCCCTTAGGGCAGAGACTACTTGTTGATTCCAAGTCAGATGCTTTTCCAAAGTAGACTAGTTCTTTATGGCTTTCAGGTGCTATTGAATGAAGGACAACTACAATCCAAAATGGCACCTGGGGACTAATGGTCCTGGAGAAAGAGCTAATGTAGATTCTTCAAATGTCCAGTTGACAAGGAAATATTAGGACTTATTCTCTGGGAGAATCTCGTTATGAAGTAAACGCTACATAGTTTTCTTTGTTTTTATTTTTAAAAAAAGTCATTTGAATGTAATTTCTTCCAGGCTCTTTTTCTATACTATGACTTCAATCATTATGGAAAAAAGAAAAAAAAATCTTTAGATTTTTTAGATTTAGATTTATGGCTTGTGAGCCTTGCAATGGGATAGCAGTGATAAGTGAGCAGAGTGCTGGGTTTGGAGTCAGGAAGACTTATCTTCCCCAGTTCAAATCTGGACTCAGTCACTTATGAGCTATGTGACATTGGGCAAGTCACTTAACCTTTTTCCTCAGTTTCCTCACCTGTAAAATGAGCTGGAAAAGGAAATGGCAAATTACTCCAGTATCTTTGCTAAGAAAACCCCAACTGGGATCACAAAGAATTGGACAGGACTGAAAAACAACTGAACAAAACAAAACAAAAAAGCCTTGCAATACACTGGATTCTGGAAGTTTTTTGGTGCTAGATTATTATAATCTTTGCACTTCTTCCAGATGCAGTTGTTATTAATGTTTGCTTTCCAAATAGTTTTGATTCTACAAGGGTAGTTTTTATTGAATAATAAACAAACCAAAATCTGATATTCTTCCCCCATTACAGAAAGAAAAGTACATTCTAAATGGCATGAAACATTTGTTATTCAGTCAATGGTGCAAGAATACAAAGACAGTTTCGGTTAAAAAAAATTCTAGAGACATTTGGATAACATCACAAAGTCCTTAATTTTGCCAACCCACATGTCAGAAATGAAGCAAGGGAAACCTTGCATCTGGCTGTTGGTATCTGGTATTTATAGAGCAGTTTTGCAAAGCACTTCATGTATGTTGTCTCATTTGAACCTTGCAATAATCCTGTGAGGTAGTTGCTACTATTATCCTCATACAGATGAGGAAACTGAGTCCAAGAGAGATCGAAAGTCACACAACAAGTGAGCATCAAAAAAAAAAAAAAGACCTCGAAATCTTCTTTTTAAGACTTTTTATGATGTGTTTAATATTCTTTTTGGATTTTTCTCTTTGGGGGTGGTAGTATTCTATTTAGAATGTTGAAAAGGTGGTTTAATATTCCCTCCTCCCTCTAAAGGAGCTGCATGAACAGATGCACAAAGCAGCATTCAGAGCCCAGGTGTTGGGGCGGACTGCTTTCAATAAGGTCGGCTCCTGGGAGAAACAGTCGAAAATAACGTTAGCGAGACAGAAACAATGAACACAATGGTGACCTTCCTCAGACGCCCACAGACACACCGTGTTCTATTTTCAGGAAATTCCCCACCATCATCCCTTAAGCCAACCCCTTAAGCCATTGCCAGAATCTCCTGTTTTCTTCCTCCTCAGTGTGCTTTTCCACCTTCTTCAGTTCCTGTATAGTTCGGTTGAAGATGGTTTTCTGAGGGTCTTTCAGACATGAAAGGAATGTTGCTGTTTGTCCAGGCACTGATGTAGGGATGAAATTCCCTTCTTTGTGATACCCTGGCCAATTGGCAGTTTGGAAACCATCCTGCAATTGTAATAACCAAAGCACAGCTCTTGGGCTGAATAATAGCTCTGTCTTTAAAGGCACTTTGCAAACATCGACTAATTAATGTCACAGAAAGCCCCAGTGAAAATAATGAACACTGTATTTATACCTCCTGCTTAAGTGCTGTGCTTCAAGAATCCAGGAACAATCAACAGGAAATTTGTGATTCTCTTAGAGTGGGAACCACATGCAGGTTTTTATAACTGGATTGGGTGGGTGGGGGGATGCGCACCTACCTTTCATGTAAAAGAACAGATCTGGAGATTTGGAAACAACGGTCAGGCTTTTTTAACCTAAATTAATAATTTCTTTAAAAATGAAGTATCCTATTAATGAGATAGCCCCTCCTATTCTCTGGAAATGGAATGTGGCAAGATAAGGGGGCCCCATTCCCTGTATACTTCCTCTTTTTGCCTACTCACTTCCTTGACCTCTGTACCCTTTTGTGAGTGTTTTATAAGCTACACTGTTGAAAACCACCCCCCTTCAAAAATTTATGTTGAGTATTAGAAATGGTCCTTTGCTTAAGAAGTCAGAGAAGGAAACTAGAGATTTATTGACCCCTAGTTAGTTCACTCTATTGTGACACCGAGGCAAAGTAGGGGATGGGGGGAAGGTAGAGAAACTAAAATTGGCCACTGCTTACTTCTATTCTACGTCTATTCAAAGCCAGGCCTGTTACAAAGAGAAGAGCTGCTCTGTTCTGTTGTGGAAGTAATGTCAGACAGACAGCCCACAAATTATCTAGGAAGAGGTGAAGTTGAGTCTGTCAAGCCTGAGGCCTTTCCAAAGGGTTGTCTGAAGATTGACCCTTCTGGTGACTGATGATCCTGCAGTATCTTTTGACCAAAATCCTTCATCCTTCATTGTCCTCCATTCCTTGGGTTTCATTTTAGTTTTTGGACCTTCCCTTGTGTGAGCTAAACACAGTCACAATAAAAACCTATTGCTTTATGCACAATGGGACTGCCTAGTTCTTTATGAATATCTCTTGGTCCATAAGGAAACAGGGACATTTCCCAAGGATACTTGGGAAATCATCAATATAAGGATTTGTTGATTTAAAAAAAAAAGTTATTATCTTCCCCCTCCCCCTGTCCCCCCTGCTTCTAAACTTCTCTATTATTATTGAGGTAACCACCTTTCTCTTCCCTCTTCCCCAATATAGTCACTCATTTGCCAAATCTTATAGATTCTATCTTCACATCTCTCATACAAACCCTTCTCTTCAGGCATTAGTATGAGGTCTATCACCTTGAGTTCCTTCCCCTCCAATCCATCCTCTGTGCAGCTGCCAAAATAATTTTCCTTCAGCTTAGGTCTATGTTAACCCACTACTCAATAACCCAGTGACTCCATTACCTCCAGGATCTAATATAAACTTATTTAGTTAGCATTGAAAACCCTTTCCAGCCTGGATCTTTCCTATCTTTCTAGTCTTATACTTTACCCCACTCTAAGTACTCTACAATTCATCAATACCAGCCCACTTGTTTACTTATACAAGACAATCCATCTCCCAAATCCATAACCTTCATTGTTCTCAAGGAGTTTACATACAAACAAGGATAAAATGTTTGGGATTCTCTCCCTCCTCACCTCCAGCTCTTGGACATCCTAGCCTCCTTTAAGATTCAGGTTCAAAAGCTACTTTCTCTAGGAGACCTTTTCTGATTATACCAACTACTACTGCCTTCCCCTCAAAGTTCTTTCTTTAACTCCCTGTATTTCTTAGAGGTGAGTATTTATTTACACATTATCTCCTCCATTAGCACTTAAGCTCCTTGAAGGTAGGGCCTGCTTTTGTCTTTCTTTGTCTTTCCTGGTCTTAGCATGACCCCTGGCTCCTAGGCTTAATCAACGTTGATCTAATTCTGCTAATATAATCAACCAATCAACACATATTTATTAGCACTTAGCATCAGGCACCAAGCTGCAGATAAAAAGCCAAAAACTGAAACCATCCTTGCAATCCGGGAGCTTACACTCTATCAAGGCAAATATTAACAGTTGGTCATTCATCGTCAGTCAGAGGTTGCTGGACAATTGCTTCCCTACCAATGATATAACCACATAAGTCAGAAAGCATTAGTGTTTTGGGAATACTGAATGGAAGTATGGCATCAACCATAATGTGTAGTTTCTGTCCTGAAAGTCTGTCTCTTGTCTACCGTCTTAGCATCTGTGAAGGGGGAATACCAATCAAATGGGAAAACAAAAAGATTTATCTTTCTCTTAACAAACACACATATTTATGTGTGTATACATAGATATGCATATACATACATAGACATGCATACATATGTATGTATAGATATGTGATATACAGGTAGATATGTGACTATATGTATATACTTATACTATATATATGTATATATATGCACATGTACATGTATGTATGTATTTGTATACAGGGTGTTCCAAAAGTCTTAGTACAATTTACAATTTTAATAATTTAAAACTGTACTCAGAGCCACCCTGTGTTTGAATAAACACACACATATGTGTACACACGTGTTTATGTATGCATGCATGTATGTCTTTGTCTCTGTGAATGAGTGTCCCAGCCAGGTACTCACCATTCCTCCCCAGTGCAGTTGAGGGCTTTTTTCTTCTTCCCATCACAATGTTGTTGCCCTAGACATCCTTCTTGTTCACTGTATAAAGTCACCTGTCTTTTTTCCTTGTCTCTGCACTCATTAATGACAGAGGGATGAGATCTTTAGAGACCAGAGGGCAATGGTAAGAATAGGAGAAAAAGAAAAGAAGAAAGAGAAATTAGGGAAGAGAGAAGGGAAGGGAAAAAGAAAGAGGAAGGGAGGAAGGAAAGTTAACTATGTCCCCTTGCTTCTCCAGAGATGGAACGAGGATGAGGAAAAAGAAGCAAAAAAGATTGAAGCGAGGAAAACTGTATCTGCCAATGTCCTCCACTAATTCCTACTTTTTCTTCTCCCCTAATCCTCATCCCCTCTGCTCCCCATCCTTAGCCTTTATCTCTAGCTAATAATCTCTCTTCCAACCCTTTAACTCTGCAGATACATTGAATTCACACCACAGTTTTCACTGCCAAGTTCCTGCTACAGTTCTTTTCCACTCAGCTTCAAGAGCCCTGTCACTGACCCAGGGTATTGAACCTTAGAGCAAGTCATAATCTCTCTGGGCCCCAATTTCTTCAACTGCCTGATGAGGGCGTTAGATTAGATGCTCCCTGAGGTCCATTTTGTGCTGAGAATTCTATGATTTTATGAGATCCCTGACAACTGTTTGGAGCTGAGAATGTCCCTATTGCCTGTGTTCATCAGGAGGAGGTAAAAAAGGGGAGGGAGAAGGGAAGAAAGCTAGCTATAAATCTCTAGCATCTGAAATTATGCTCTAAATATTTCTCTTATAGAAATATTGCTCTGTGTGGTGGTTAGGGCAGCTAGGTTGTACAGTGGATAGAGTGCTGGGCCTAGAGTCCAGAAGACTCATCTTCCTGAGTTCAAATCTGACATTAGTGACTTAGATGCGATGTGACATTGGGCAAGTCACGTAATTCTGTTTGACTCAGTTTCCTCATCTTTAAAATGAGCTGGAGAAGGAAATAGAAAACCACTCCAGTAACTCTGACAAGAAAACCACAAATGGGGTCACAGAGAGTTGGACACAATTGAAAACAACTCAACAAGAAAAACAATGGTGGCTGGGCTCTATGATCCAATTGATATGATTTTATGCTTCAGTTACATTACATAGATCAACCAACCAGGCTTTTCTGAGCTGGTCTCAGACTCCAAAGGGTGAGGTATGATGGAAAGATGGAAAGGATTCCGTATCTGGAAATAGAGTACCTGGGTTTGAATCTAGTTCTACAAACTAGCTGTGTGACCTCTCCATCTTGATTTCTGCCTCTCAGATGAGAGAGTTGAACTAAATATCCTCTAAGTACCTTTCCAGCTGGAAAGTGTTAGGAGGTGATGTATTTTTCCCAGTCTTTGATGCTTGAATGGTTTTGTATTTCTACTAGCTTCTTGACTGAATTTATCAGAATCCTCTTACCTCGACTTTGAGCATTCCTTCAGAAATATTTTTCCCCCTAACTTAAAGCAAATTACAGTGTCCCAGAGGTGGAAGGGACCTCAGGGATCCTCTAGCCTAATCTATACCCTAGATGTACCTAAGAAGTGGTTTTCCAGTTTTCCCTTGTAGGACTTTACAGCGCACTGCCTCCTCAGGCACCCTGTTCCAATTTTGGAGAGCTTGAAATGTTAGGAAGTTTTTCCTTTCTGTCCCAACCACTTCCATTTATTACTCCTAGTTTTGCTTCCTGGGGCCAGGAGTCTCTTCCATTCTTCCATGAACTAGGTGGCTCACAATGGAAGAAGCGCTGGGCCTAGAGTCAGGAAAACAGGGGTTTGAGTCCTACCTTGAAAGCTTATTAGTTGTGTGACCCTGGGCAAGTCATTTTACCTGTCTGCCTCAGTTTCTTCATCTGTAAAATGGGGATAATAATAGCACTCCCTCAGGGTTATTGTGAGGATTAAATGAGATAAATATTTATAAAGCACTTAGCAACTTTCAGTCTGATACACAGCCTTATCTCTTCCCTTTTCTTTCATGTGACAAGACTAAAATATTTAAGACAGCTATCATGGGCCCTTAGTCTTTTCTTTCCCTTCACCTGATCTTTGGATGGCATGCTTTCATGTGCCTTCATTATACTCATTGGCCTCTTCTGGATACTTTCTAGTTTATTAATGTTCCTCCTAAAATATAGCATCCTAAATTGACAATCCAGAAATGGTCTGAGCAGATCAGAGTGTGATGGGACTCTCACCTTCCTAATCCTGGAATGCTGTGGCTCTCAAGGCTGACTAATACAGCACTGGGTTTTCTGGCTTCTAAAACCATTTCTATAGACTCAGTCAACCATACATATGGCATTCCTAAATGACTGACCTTCAATAATTGAAAGAGACTATGAATGCATTCATAAGATCATTTATCCCAGGTGACATTGCTCTCTTTTCCAATCTGTCTACTCCTTTGCCTGCAAGGCATCATCTTCATTAAGTAGGACCTTAGATTTGGAACTGCAAGGAACCTCAGAGGCCACCTGCTGAATGAATACCCTTATTTCACGATGCAAACCCAGATCCTCTGACTTGAAAGCCAGAGCTCATTCCACCTCATCATACTGCCTCAAAAATGTACTTGATGTTTAATAAAATATCATTTCATGGTCCTAAACTATGGTGGCCTGAAAGAATACTTTACAACCAGAGTGGTCTAAGCTTTAAGAGGATCTGGCTTAATGTGGGTAAGCAACACTCAGAAAGAAAAGAACTCTGACCAACAAGCAGAGGCTGACTGTCCCTCAAGTCAACAAGCATTAATTATTTGCTACGTGCCAGGCACTATGCTAAGTTCTGGAAATATGAATATAAGCAAAGGGAAGATAGTTCTTGCCCTCAAGAAGCTTACATTTTAATGAGGTAAGACCACACATAAAACAGACCTGAAAAGCTAGGGGGAGGCAGGGGAAGGTGCCATCATAGGAGCATGGTGCCAAAATCCAGAGAGAAAAGAGTGGCAGGTGTGGACCCATCTTCAGAATGGAAGTTCTAGGAAATACTGATTAATGGGAGAAGGGGGCCTGGCAGTGGAGGGAAAAAGGCAGCTGAAGCATATTGGTGAATTCCAGAGACTAGACATCTCCTGAGCTTCTGTCATCTTCTTTTTTTTTAAGAAATCAATGTTTATTTTCAATCAGCATTTTTCCAGCACTATTAGAGCATCTGGGTTTTAAGACCACTCTGTAGTAGTTCCTACCCACTCAGTGGCCTGAGCAGTAGGAGCCGCAGACCAGTCCTCAGTAGCTGGCTGAGCACTCCAATCTTCCGTGGGGAACTGCTGAATGGGCACAGATGGCACCTGTACTCCCTCGGACCAATCAGCCACCTCTGGTTGAGTAGCAGTGAATTCTGGGGCGGGTGCAGTCCATTCACCCTGAAACTCCTCCTTTGTCACTGCCTTCTCAGCTGCGGCCTGCTCTTCCTTTTCAATCTCCTCTGGATCCCTGTAGAAGTAAAGATCAGGCATAACCTCCCATGGGTGTTCCCAGGAGATGGTACCACACATCCGCAGGACTTCACGGGCCAGCATCCACCACATCAGACCCATGGAGTGAACTCCCTTGTTGTTACATGGAATGGCAATGTCCACATAGTGAAGTGGGGAATCTGTGTTGCATAGGGCAATGGTTGGGAGGTTAACATACGATGCTTCAGTCAGAGGCTGGTGATCTGCCCGAGGATCAGTGACCACCAAGAGTCGAGGCTCCCTGAAAGCTGCCTGGATCTGGTTGGTGAAGGTGCCCGGTGTGAAACGTCCAGCAATAGGTGTAGCGCCAGTGGCAGCAGCGAATTTCAGAACAGCTCTCTGGCCAGTGTTCCTGGATGAGATGACACTAACATCAGCTGGGTTTTCAATGGCTACAATGGCACGAGATGCCAGCAGAAGTTTTTCCCAAGTTCTCTTCAGATTAATGATGTAGATGCCATCACTCTTTCTCTTGTAAATATATTGTTCCATCTGGAAGTCCAGATTGGTGCCGCCCAGATGGGTTCCTGCAGCCAGGAACTTGAGGACATCCTCCTCCTTCATCTGCAGGACAACCAGGGCTCCGGACATTGTGAAAGTTTCCCTTTAAAGTTATGACGGAAACCAAGAACAACATCGTATGGAACCCTCTTCGGGGCAGGGAGGAAAGGCTGTCATCTTCTTAATATAAAACAAAGTTAATCAATAGACATTTATTAAGCAATTTTATTAATAACAATTAATAATAAATAAAATAAATTAATAATAGAATAGATTTATCATTTATTATGTCAGACATTGTGCTAAGTCAGCTGTATAGCCCTTATAGTTTATAAAGCATTTTCTAATATATTATCTTCCTCAAACATTATAACAACCCTGTGAGTCAAGTAGGGAAGATATTTCTGTCTTGGTTTTTCAGATGGGAAAACAAGTTCAGAGGGGTTTTGCAATTTACTGAGGTCTCATTGCTTATGAGTGGCACAGTCATGATTCCAGCCCAGATCTTGTGATGTCTAGCTTCTGGTCTTAGGAAGCTTGGGTTCGCATCACTTCTGGGATGGGTGGGATCCCTAGTCCCCATGCCTCCAGAATCTCCTTTCTAATCTTGTCTCTGGGAGTATCCTAGCTTCAGAAACTGTGGAAGGGTCTGGGTGGCTGTAATTCTACCTTTTTTTCTTATTGAGCAGCCAGTTTGAATAATATTCACTTTAACTCCTATGAGGAGCAATCACCTGAGATCATTATGTGTGTATACACATATATACATATAGATGTGTATATATGTGTGTGCATGTATACATAATATATTTATTATATTATCTTGTACTGCATTGCATTATATTATGTCATATCATACTATATTATATATAATGCTATATATTATAATATATAATATTATAACATAATATTATATTGTATTATATATTGCTATTTCACAGGGAAACTTTTGTCTGTTACCTTGCCTGACAACCAATTGGTCACATGTACTATAGACAAAACCCAGGTCATGGTTGTTTAAAAAAAAAAAAAGAACTTTTCTTACCCCAGAGCTTGCCTAGTTTATAGACAGATATGATCTCATTGAAGGCTCACAGCACCTTTCTGTGGTAATTGTCAAATTTCCTCACTTTAAAAATGAGAAGTGAGAAGGTTAAAAGACTTGTCTAGGGTCACAGGTGCTAAGGTGATGATGCTAAGGACTACATGTGATCCTTCTACTTTAAAAAAAGATTAAAAAGTGGGGCGGCTAGGTGACACAGTGAAGAGAGCACCAGCCCTGGAGTCAGGAGGACCTGAGTTCAAATACTGCCTCAGATACTTAATACTTACTAGCAGTGGGACCTTGGGCAAGTCACTTAACCCCAACTGCCCTCCAAAAAGCAAATAAATAAAAAATAAAAAAGGCTGGTTCAAACACATGGGAGTGAGTTGAATATTGACACGGTGTAATGGAAATGCAGATTTAAAGATCTTCCCTGCCCCTAGCTTAAGTGCACCTGGAGCCTGTGGTGGGAGGCTTGTTTTTCAGGAAAGCCCACACCTTGATACTTTGTGATTGGGCAGTGGGTCCAGAAGGTTGTTACATTCTCTGAGCCAGGAGAAGGCTATATAAGCCCTGAGGAGAGGCTTTGCTTTGGGGGCTCACTTTGAGAAGTGTTGTGTGATTTGACCAGATGAGACTCTGGGAAGCCGTTGTTGAGAGCCCCCCGGCTTTGAAAACCCAGATGTTGATGCTTCCCTCTCTGGTAACTGTGATTTGGTATTGATATAATGGTAGGACAGTTTGGAAGCCTGTCTGTTTGATCTGTAAGTTCTGTAACTCTGAAGTTTGGGGTGCTGACCTTTTTCCCCTGAACTAGGTAATGTATGTTTGTTTGATTAAAGTAAGCTTGTTAAACCATTTTGAGTTGCTTTCCTTTTAAAAAGCAGATCTAAGAACCTGTGATGGTAGTCACCCTGGGGATATTGGGGTGCTTGCCGCTACACACGGGGGAAATCAGGATCTAGGAGATAGATCCTGGCTCACAGCAAATATGAAAAGAATTCTAACTTTTGGAACTGATGATTATCATTACTGACAACAATACTCAAATTGAGTTGTGATCTATTGATTTAGATTTTAGCTATGATGTAGATTGAAACTCATTCACATAAGGGTGTGTTCCACATCCTCTCAAAAGATTGTCATAGTGGGCTTACCCATGATCCTATCACTTGGAGGGCAATAGAATGACTTCAACGTGTAACAAATAAGTCATTATGAAGAACTCACACAATGAAAGCATCAGTTCAGAAGCATATAGAGTTGGGTCAGCTAGGTGTCGAAGTGAATAGAGCATTGGACTTGGAGTCAAGAGAACCTGAGTTCAAATCTGGCCTCAGACACTTGACACACTTACTAGCCATGTGACTTTGGGCAAGTCACTTAACCCCAATTACCCTCCAAAAAACAAACAAACAAACAAACAAAAAAGTATATGGAATGTTGGACTCTAAGTTACAAAAGATGATGTTTTGAATTCTGCCTTGGCTACTTACTAACTGGGTGACCTTAAGCAAACCATTTAAACTTACTTAAAGTTTCCTTAATCTGTAAAATATGCACAATAACATCACTTATCCTCACAGTTGGAGGCAGTGTGACACTGGAATTTGGGCTAGATTTAAAGTTAGAGGACCAGAGTTCAAATCTTGGCTCTTGTACTTAACTACCTGGGTTTCTTTGGTTAAGTTACTAAACCTCTCTGGACTTCAGTTTCCTCTTCTATAAAATAAGGGAGTTGGATTAAATGACCTCTAATTTCCAGCTCTAAATCTATGATCCTAAAGATATATAGGCAAAGGGTTTTACAAACTAAATTATAGCATTATATTAACATGAGCTATTATTATCAAATAAATAAACAATTGAAAAAAGATGGAGTGGTCATGTATAAAGATCAAGAAACAACATGTGGACAATTCATGTATTCCAATAGTATCCTAAAGAGGTCAAGAAAACACAAAGATACTAACAGTGCTAATAATAATAATATTTATAATAATAATAATACATTTATGTAACATGTTAGTGCTTACAAATCTTATACAACAGTCTTGTGAAATACTTAGTGGATTTATCACTCTACCCATTTTTCAGATGAAGAAACTGAAACTCAGAGAAGTTAGGTGATTTGCCCAAGACCACCAGGCTAATAAAGGAATCAGATAGGATTTGGACCCAATTTTCCTGACTTTGAATCCCTATAATCTACTCACTGAGTCAACTGCTTCACAGTTCATTAAAAGATTAAACAGAAATGAGAAAGGCCATGACTAATCCTCCATCTTCTCGAGACATTCTCCAGACATTCTCGTTTATGACTTATTGGTAGAAGTTGTTATTGGAAGAGGACAATCAGAATTAATTTCTGGCCCCAGTAGCTTGTCTCACAAAAGGCAAGAATCTGAAAGGACCTTCTTCTCTCCCTTACATTTTAGAGTAGGGGTTCTTAGTCTAATGTCTGCGAACTTTTTCTTGCTTAAAATATTTTGATAACTGTATTTTGACATAATTAGTTTCCTTTGTAATCTCATGAATTTTATCTTATTCATTTAAAAACATTATTCTGAGGAGATGTCCAGAGGCCTCACCAGTTGGCCAAAAGGGTCCAAGAAATAAAAATACGTTAATATACAATGCTTTAGAGAAAAGTTGAAGAAACAGGAGAGTATATTCACCCTGTCACACTTGGGGACAAAATGACCTATCAATTGAGGTGATCAGAGGAAGTTAGACTTGTAGCCATAGATATATGCCCATATACTGCTAACTTAAAAAAAATCATTTATTTCTTTTTAGCAGTCATTTTTTTTTTTAAAGCAATTGGGGTTAAGTAACTTGCTCAAGGTTACGCGGCTAGTCATTATTTATGCGTGGGTGCTCATTTTCTGAGGCCGGATCTGATCTCTGGTCATCCCAATTCTGAGGCCGGTGCTCTTACTCACTGCACCACCTAGCCGCCCCTTTAGGGCAATTGGGGTTAAGTAACTTGCCCAAGGTTACACGGCTAGGTTTTTTTGTTTGTGTGGATTAAGTGTCTGAGGCAGGCTCCGAACTCAGGTCCTTCTGACTCCAGGGCTGGTGCTCTATTCACTGCGCCACCTAGCCGCCCCATTTAGCAGTCATTTTTGGTTAAATTTTGAGTTTTGAATTCTTTCCCTCCTTCTTGCCTCTCCCCCACTCATTCAGAAGGCAAGAAATGTGATATTAATTATGTGTATGAAATCATGCAAAACATATTTCCATATTGTGCTGCTAACTTTTACGACACCAGTGAAAATGTATTTTTCCTACGTAGGACCAGAGTAGAGGCAGTTAATGATTATTTGAAAAAGAGGGCCATACAAAGTAACCATATTGGTTTAGGAATCAGGAAAATGGAATTCTAATGCTGGCTGTATAAATGAAGAAAAATGATAACCTCTTTCTGACTTTATTTTCTCCACTTATTTAAGAAAAATCTTCTTTCATATTGGAACATATACATAAGGAATTTCCCTGCTTTCTCTGGAAGGTTTGATCTTTAAATGCTAGAATTTGGGATTATAAATTAGGAATTAATTCCTAATTTATTCTCTCACTGGAATGAGGGCTCTCTGAGTTCCAGAAGTTCAAATGAGGAGACCTGATCAGTTTCTCCTACCAATTCCTTCATTTGGTGGCAAATGCATCTTCCAATGAATGATTAAGTGGTAACCCTCCACATCCACTGAGAGGAAAAGGAAATCTTTGTACAAAATGTATGTTCTCCAAAGTGACTTACTAAAGATTATTCTTTACAGTTGACTGGAGACATGACTCCAATTTGCATCCAGCTTGAGTTGACAGTGTGATAGTTCCATAGATTGGGATGTTGTTGTGGCCATACCAAAGATGGCTTCCCAGTTTTCTTTTCTTATACAGTAGTCCATTGTCTATAAACATTTATTAAATGCCTGCTATGTGCTAGGGATACAAATCTGTAAAAGTCAAACTCTGTCCTCAAAGAGTTCACAATCTAATGGGGGAATAGAATACACAAAAGAAAGCTGGAAAGGATGGGGGAAAGGGGTCCCCACCAGAAAGCACCAAGGGCAGGACAGGATGTTCATGAAGTAGTAGCCGAGCAGTGCAACTGATGGCAAATAAAGAGCTGAAAATTGTGAGCGCTCTATAAAGGTAGGCTCTGGGAGGAATTTTTTGCTTTGCCCTTCAATCAGAGGAGAGGAAACTGAGGGTCCTGAGGATGTGTTGAGTACCAAACCTGAAGTAATTTCTATGATAATGATTTCTGGTGAGTTTATTTTGGTACCATATCTGACATGTGCTTGAGATCTTCCCTCCTTTTGGGGGACTCCAAGATAGTGAGAGGTAAAGAGAAAGCTATTATCTGCTATCTCTGCTTTGAGATCTATGCTTTGGGACCTTTAAGCAAAGTAATTGCTTGAGGGGAAAGAGAGTAGGAGATTAGAATGTTTCCTGATTCACTCCAGGTTAGGTAAAGGTCATTTGGAAGGTCTTATCTATGATAACCTTGGTTTGGGCCCAGATGGATGCTATTCTTTGAGTTATAGTTGGGAAATGAGGACTAAAGGTCAACTGGTTTTAAGGATAAAAGCAAAAGAAAACAAGAAATAATACTTATATAATACTAACCAGATGATATGGGAATGAGCCTTCCCAGGGAATTCAGGAGGAGTGACAGGAGGATGATATTAGGATATATTCCCAAGTGAGAATCAAAGACTTTATGGAAGTGTTTATGGTTTTTTACCCTTGAGACTCTACAAAGGAAATTTATATTCTAAAGAGTAGAGGAAATAATCTTTTGATATACAAAGAACCTAGGAAAAGGAAAAAAGTCATTAATAATTAATATATCTTTGAATAAATGTACATATGCACATATATATACTATAGTAAACAATACTGATTCATCAACATTTCCCAAAGAGATGATGAAATTTACTCCATTACGAAATTCTAAGATCTTTATATATGTTAGAAAAGATCACAGATGGTACCAAAGGGGGAATAGTCATCCAATGATTGGGGAATGGCTAAACAGCTGTGGTACATGTCCATGAATGTAATGGAATATTTCTGTGCTATAAGAAATGATGAACATGATGAATACAGAGAAGCAAAGAAAGACTTAAATGAACTAATGCAAAGGGAAGTAAGAAAATCCAAGAAAGCAATATGCCCAAGGATTAGATCCATGCAGGTGGAAAGGCAACTACCACAAAACAAGTGAAAAGGAAGGTTGTAAAATTATAAAGACCAAGCTTGGCCCCAGAGAAGATATGAAATGATATCTACTTCTCTTACTTCCAGAGAGGGTAGGAATGGTCTGTGGGTGTCACTCATTGAATATAATATTTTTAAGGTATTGATCGAATTTGCTGATTTTTTGTTTTCTTCTTTTAAAAAAGATCTTTCTATAAGGGATAGCTTTAGAGAAGGACACAAGGGCAAACCTAGGCAATGTAAAAATAATAGCTATCCATAAAAATCTACTTAAAAAAAGATCACAAAACCAAAAGTCAGACACTGTGGAATGAATTTTGGTAGACACTATTTAATAGGACCTGCAACGATTTCTCTCAAGATACTGCCCAGGAAGTCTTTGTCTGACCTAAAGGTCAGATTTCAGGATCATAAATAATGCTTAGGGAATTCAAGCCCTATCTCCTCTTCTACAACAACAACAACAACATCAACAACAACAACAACGTTTATGAATGATCCTCTTTTCCAGGTGGTCGTATAGATGACTGTCTCAGCTATATACTTTTGCAGGAAATCTATTGCTACTTTTGTTGCCACCATTTGTTGAACTGGGGGATTCCACACATGTGGTTCCCTTCTCAGGCCACATGCCAGTCTACTTTGGCAAGGTGTTATTTTGATTTCCAACAACTATTTCTGGGAGGAGAAACTATGCATGGCCTATTCACCCCCCTCAGCAATACAGGTTTACCCTACTGCACTTCAGTCTGGGGACACATAGTACATCACACACACACACACACACACACACACACACACACACACACACACACACACGGAGCATACTCTTCCCCCCAACCCTGGCAGTCTTTCAGGTGGTTTTTAAAGAAGACAAAGAAGAGCAACCATGCCAATATGAGTCCATCATCTGGGATTTTCGCCAATTTCATCTTGAGTTCACTGTGAATTCGCCATGCTCACACTCCATGGGGAGGTACCCTTCAGATATCTCCAAACAAAGGATGCCCTGTGATCTTATCAGACTAGATTGAGGGAACTCACTAAATTGACCAAGTATTCCTCTGATCAAACACCCCCTAATTAATTCAGATATTTATAAAGTAGCTATTATGTTCCAAATACTGTGAATGCAAAGACAGATAAAATGATGGTGTTGCTTTCAGGAAGCTTAGAATCTGATGTGGGTGAAAGACATGCATACGAATACAATAAAAACAATGAGAGAAATGCAAAGAAGTTTAGGCTGAGCGTTATAAAAAACTTAAAGAAGGTGATATCATTGTAGGGGGGGTGAGCTCCTTGAGAAAAAGGACTGTCTTTTACTTTTCTTTGTATCCCTAGCTCGTATTGCAATGCCTGATACATACTAAGCACTTAATAAATGTTTGTTGATTGACTGATTGATGGAGCTCAGGCTAGGGGTTGAGAAGGGAAGTGGCACCTGAATTACATCTTGAAGGAAGAGAGGAACTTCCAAAAGGCTGATCTGGAGCAAGGAGGAAGGAAATTCTTTCAAGGTATGAGCAAAGACTTAGGGACAAGATAGGAAATTGAGAGACAGGGAGACAGAGAGAGAAAGACATACAGAGAGAGGGGGAGGGAGAGAGAGAGAGAGAGAGAGAGAGAGAGAGAGAGACAGAGAGACACACAGAGACAGAGACAGAGAGGGAGAGAGAGACAGAGAGAGAGACAGAGATGAAGATATGAAGATAGAGACAGAGAAAAAAACAGAAACAGGAGAGAGAGAGGGAAAGACAGAGAGAGAGAGAGAGAGAGAGAGAGAGAGAGAGAGAGAGAGAGAGAGAGAGAGAGACAGAGAGACAGAGAGAGACAGAGAGAGAGACAGAGAGACATAGAGATAGACAGAGACAGAGAGAAGCTGAGAGAATTTTTGTATTGAGGAGTGATGAGATCACAATAATGTTTTTTGTTTGTTTGTTTTTTTTTTTTGGAGGGCAATTGGGGTTAAGTAACTTGCCCAAGGCCACACAGCTAGGTTTTTGTTTGTTTGTTAAGTGTCTGGGGTCGGAACCCAACTCAGGTCCTTCTGACTCCAGGGCTGACGCTCAACTCACTTCGCTACCTAGCTGCCCCCACAATAATGTTTTATAAAGACTATTCTAGCCTATGGTGTGAGATATAAAGAGGGAAGGAAGGAAAACCAGTCAGGATACTCTAGGCAGGAACAGATGTAGACCTGGCCAAAGGTGGCTGGAGTGATGTTTGAAATGACTGAAGAGAAATTTCAGAAATGTAATTGATAGAATTTGGCAACTGATCTCTCAGGGGAGAGGGTGCACAGATGACAGGAATGAGTCAGAGAAGACAAGGAGCTTAGGAGCCTATAAAACAGAGATAATGGGTCCTGCTCCAACAATTTGTCAGGGTAATTATAAGAATAATGTAATAGATATGTAAATGCTTTTTTTAAAAAGGTAAAAGTGTTCAACAAATGTAAGGCATAATTCTTATTATTAGTTTAACAAATTCCTTAGGTTGTTGTCTACTACTCTCTGAGTGTCTGCTTTTGGACAACAATGAACACCTCTACAACAATGCTTGTACCTAAAGGCATCACAGACCCTGCTTATATGTGGGTCACGTGGGAGCATCTGATGACTTCACCAGCTCATCTACTGGTTGACATTGGCATTTGCAAAAATTCAGAGAAGAATGTTGACTTGATCTGCTCACTCTCCAGCTGAAGGGGGCTACTCATCTACCTCATGCACTGTCCAATCTTTCCTTATATTCTTTTCTTATGTTTGGAATCACTCCCAACATATCCCCATTTCTATAAGTTAAACTTGTACACTGAAAGTGTTTTCAAGGACACAGCTGTGATATTGACTTTGTGATACAGAGCCATCACAGCCCAGAGGGTTGATTTACTCAATGCCCAAGATCGCAAGCAGCTTACTTTTTTGTTCAGTTGTTTTTCAGTCATGTCTGACTTTTCATGACCCAGTTTGTTCTTAGCAAAGACACTGGAGTGGTTTGCCATTTCCTTTTCCAGCTTATTTGACAGATGAGGAAACTGAGGCAAATGGTTAAATGACTTGCCCAGGGTCACACAGTAAGTTTTTGAGGACAGATTTGAACTCAGGAAGATGTCTTCCTGATTCCAAACCCAGTGTTCTATCCTCTGTGCCACATAGCTGCCCCAAGCAACTTATAGGATAGCCCAATAGACTTTGCCACAGAGGTACACAGGAGGGGGGATTACAGAAAAAGCCACTCAGGAACAGCAGAGCCCCTGCATCTGCATTCTTTCATCATGAAAAGGACTCACATGACTGTTATGCTCTCTCTTCTTCAAACATAATAAATTCTAAAGTCATAAAGAAGGGTAATTTTAGGAACACTTCTATAGGCCTAGTAGGCTTTTTTATTTTTTTATGTGCTTTATTTACAGCTAAGTAGTGCAGTTCTGGGTGTGGAGTTAGGAAGACCTGAGTTTGAAACTGACCTCAGATACTAGTTGTCTGACCCTGGGCAAGTCACTTAATCCTGTTTGCCTCAATTTCCTCATTTGTTATTGTTGTTGTTTTCTTTTTTGGAGGGGGAGGGCAGGGCAATTGGGGTTAAGAGACTTGCCCAAGGTAGCAGGGCTAGTAAGTGTGTCAAGTATCTGAGGTAGGATTTGAACTCAGGACCTCCTGATTCCAGGGCCAGTGCTCTATTCATTGCACCACCCAGCCGCCCTGATTTCCACATTTGTTAAAAGAGTCGGAGAAAGAAATGGCAAACTGTTCCAATATCTTTGCCAAGAAAACCCCGAATGGGGTCAAGAAGAGTTGGAAATGACTGTAATGACTGAACAACAGCTTCAAAAATGCATATCTCCTTAAAGTAGGTGGGAGTTTGAAGCCTTATATTAGAGCTATTATCAAGAAAAGATACCTTCCTGCTCCTACAATTCAATTGTGCTACCTACCTCCTGCATTGTGGTTATACCCTGATCCTCTAAGGTAGAAGAAATGCATTCTTTATATCTCTATTATCACTTTCCGTTTTGTATTAGAGTTATTTAAGTATGCATTAAAGCTCCATTTGATTAGGCAACACATTTTATTAAGTTTTACATCACCCCTAGTGGCTTATTATGGGTGATCTGTAAGGAGTAAGTAATTAATAAATGTTTGTTGATTTACGAAGACTATGTGTCATGGTGGAAGAAGTACTGGATTTAGAGTTGTTGTTTGTTCTTTGTTTTTGAAGAGGACCAATACATCATGGGGTAATGTCTTGACTTATGGATGAATTGGATTTAAATGAGGCAGTTGCACAAAGTTATCAGCCTTACTCTCTCTTCCAGAGTGAGGGAAGTCTAGTGGTAAGACAAAAAGCCAGGACAACTGGTGTTGGCCCAGGATGCAGTGGATGAGCTTTGTGTCTTTGATGTCCGACCAAGTTCTATGTGCTCCATAGCACCTGCTTTGGCCCCCTTCATGGCCATTGCAACAAACTATTCTCATCAGCCCCTTCTATAGGGGAAATCTTCACATGCTTGGGGTAGATGTCCCCCAACTCACTGATGGGTTTGAGGCTGTTAGAATTAGAGGACCTGTCAAGACCTGTGTGACCTCAGACAAATTACTTCCCCTCTCTGGGTCTGTTTCTTCATTTGTGAAATAAAAAGTGTTAGACTAGATGGCCTCTGTGGTCACTCTTAGCTTTAAATATGTAATCTATGAAACTGGAAACTTTTGAATTAGGTAGAGTGAGTACTGGACCCTGGAGCCAAAATTTCAAGTTTTATGCACACAAGAGTTTAGATTCCTGTTTCAAGCCAGAATTGTTGTGGGAAGTTTGCAGGGTGATAACTCAAATAGTGACTTCTGGCTTATTTCACTATTGCTTCCAAAGTTCTAACCTGTCTCTGATTTATCTTCTGCACCTTTGAATGACTCTGATTCAAAGAGTGAGATCACAGAGTGTTAGAGGTAGAGGTTTCCTTAGACATCATCTCATCCACTTGCCTCAGCTTATAGATGAAGAAATTGAAAGCTCAAGGGTTGAAATATCTTGCTTAAGGTCACTCAAATGGGCAAAAACATTTTGTAGAATGTGTCTCTTTAAATTTATTTCAGGATTTTTAATACTCTAAAGGGTAGTTTCTCTCTCTTTCTCTCTCTTTCTCTTTCAATGTCCAGACCAGTAGAGTTCAATTATTGAACTAATCTTTGCAGAGTCCCATGTAAACACCAGCTATTGTGTGTTTATCTTGCTAAAATTGTCTAGGTACTTTTTACTTGCTTAAAAATATACATTTTGACCCAAGAGGCCATCCATCACTTGATTAAAAGCAGTTTCATATTGTAATACTTGCAGACTGGTTTACCCAATATTACTGCTCTAACCATTTCTTTGGAAGTTACTGAAATTTGCATCAGGAGATAAAAAGTGGCTTCAGGAAATAAATTCTGTTGCTGCCCATGGGTATATAGATAATTGCAAATGCATGAAATTTTACAAACAAGTCTGGCCAGTTCAGCGGATGATATTCTTATCCAATTGATATCTACTAAATTGATGTGAGGGCTAGAGTTATTTATGTGCAGACCTCATCTAAGGACAATGATGCAACTGCCATATTATACAAATAAGAACCACTATTACTAACTTAATTTTTTCTAGCAGTACCAGGGAGATACTCACTTGTGTTCCTACAAAATATTCATCCATTCATTTAGCAAATAATAATTAAATATTGTACTATGTTTAATGCTGATGAAAACACAAGTCCTTATTCCTCCCCTGTTTAATGTGCTAGGCTTGGAGTGGTAAAAAGAAGCTTTCAGTTCTCAGCTGGAACCTTACATTGCCTTACAAAGAGATATAATCAACTTGAGGGTTTGGATTGATTTGTTTTTATCTTTATGCCTAAACATCTCTTATGGTGACAGGCACATAGTCAGTGCTTAATAAATCATTTTTGAATGGATGAATAGGTCTCAGATTGATGCTAAGAACATTCATTCATTCATTCATTCAACAAAAATTTATTGAGGCCATTTGGTCCAAACTATAATAAAACAAGAATGCCCTTTATAATTCACTGTCTTTGCTTAAAGACCTCCAGTGAGAGGGAACCCCTTTCCATTTCACTTTGGGATAGCTCTAATTTTAGAAAGTTTTCTTTACATCAAGACTAAATTTTTCCTTTTTGAAAATTATATCCATTATTTCTAAATTAGTCTTCTGTAGCCAAGAATAAATTTAATCCCTTGTCTAGAAGACAATCAGTAAAACATTTGAAAATAGGTATTATGTTCCCCTAAGTCTTCTGTTCCACAAGCTACCAATGACTCCCAGATCCTTCACTTGAGCCTCATTTGGCCTTTTACCATCCTAGACACCCTTTTCTGTATTCTCTCCGGTTTTCATTCATTCATTTATTCAATTCAATAGATCTTTATTAAACACATACTCTGTTCAAGGAACTGGTTGGGATATGAAGACAGAAAGTGAGACAATCCCTGACCTTGATGAGTTTACCTTCTATTGGAATTTAGCTTTTCAGGGTCATTCCTAAAATATGTCCCCCAGTCCTATGTGCCAAGCATTAGCGCCTGAGGGAGATGCAAAGATGAATAAGATGTAGTCCTAGCTCTCAAGACATTTATAGTCTAAGAGGGGAGATAATATGAACAGAGATATATTGAATGCAAATTAGTTTCCTTCTATTGGAAAACTTTGCTAAAACTCTCCCTTGTTGTTAGTGCTTTCTCTTTCCTCAAATTATATTTATCTGTTTCCATGTTGTAAATACTCTGGTAGAATGAGGGCAGGGACTAATTCCTTTTTGTCTTTGTATTTCTTAGAACACTGTTGTTCAGTCCTTGAGTTATATCATGTTCTTCATGACCCTGACCAACCTGGCCAGGATACTGGCATGGTTTGCTATTTCTTTCTCCAGTGGATGAAGGCAAAAAGAGGTTAAGTAACTTGCCTAGAATTACATAGCTAGTAAATGTCTGAGTCTGAATTTGAACTCAGGGCTTCCCAGCTCCAGTCCTAGTGTTTTTTCCACTGAGCCATTTAGCTGTCCCTAGAACATAGTGAATAGACATTCAGTTGAATTAAAGTGCATAAAAGGAGTAGAGAATGGGAGATCAGAGGTAGGAGAAATGATCATCAGTGTGGGCACCAGAGGACACTAATCAGGATGGGAAACAGAGGGGAATTTGTGTCCTGTGAAGATGAGTGGAATGAAGGCTTCATGGAGTAAGTGACATTTGGACTGGGTTTTAAATGAGCAGGATGACAAAAAGTAGAGAGTGAGAAAGTGAGGGAAACACTCATCACCAGGTTCAGGAAAATCATGGACAAACTATGGAGGCAGGAAAGTAGTCCAATTTAGCTAGTGTGTAGGGAAGTTAGTGACAGAAAAAAACTGGAAAGGTAAGTTGGAGTCTGTTATGGATTGGTCCTCCTATGGAAAGAATACTACTGATAAGGAGTTGGGAGACTTGAGTTCTAATCATGGCTTTGTTCCTAAGTTTCTGTGGACCACAGATGAGTCCCTTAATTCCTTCAGGGATGGATTCTTTTCTCTGAAAATGATGCCATGTGATGCCTAAGGTTCCTTTTAGATCTAAAATTCCATGATTCTATATTTTTTTTTCCATGAGAAATGCTTTTGGTTCTTTTATTTGGGGAAAAAAAATCCCTCTTCCATTTTGGGAAAAAAAAAGAAATTGTGTGACCATCAGCAATGAATGAGAAATTAATTCCATTAGCATTTACAAAAATCTCAATGGCAATATTTCCTGAACAATGGCTCCCATTGATGGCCTGAGTGCAGCCATTGTGCTTTCTGCCAGTTAGACAGACACCACTTTATTCTTAGCAGCTGTGCTCCTAATTGGGAAAGGGTCTAGTCCAGAAATGATAAAAGGAAATCACAACCCAGGGCTGAGAAAGAGGCCAGAGCCAACTCCTGCTTCAGTCTTCCCAATTCTTTCTTTGGTTGTGAGTTTGGTGGTCTTTTTTTTTTTAAATTCAAATAATTTGTCCCTGAGAGAGGTTTCCTTTGCAATGACTTGCTCTTTTGGCTTGGGTGTTTTGTGTGTTATGTTTGAAGTTGCGTTTGTCAGGAACAGAGGTCAGAAAGTTTTAATTGACAGAGCTGATCTTTCACCATAGCATTTGGTGTCAAGAATCTTTCAGTAGTACTCAGCCCCGAGAGCATACTTGCATTTCCACAGAGTCATCATATCAGAGCTGGAAGGGATAATGTAATCCGATTCAACTCAATACAGTTCCACGAACATTTATTAAATGCCTACTATGTGCTTGGATACTAGTGATAAAGTAAAAAAACAAAATAGTTCCTGCCTGCAAGAAGCTTACATTCTACTGGGGGGAAACATACACACAGAAAAATAAATAAGGTATGATGAGATGAAAGGCCACATGGAAAACTTTCCTTCCTGATTCTTTCTAACACTATGTACTAACTCAATACTTGAGTGCTTTGGGGATGACAAAGAGCCTGGCTTCTTTTGACCATGTGCAACTCATCATTGAAAGACATATGATGAGGAGGCAGGAGGGATAGGAAACGAGATATGCCTATATATAAAAACAAAGATCAGGAGTAGAGTAGGTTTGGAATTGTATATTTCTATATGTATATGTGTATGTATATATCAATAGCTATAGAGAAACATATCCAAACTTTATTGTAGCCTTCAGGGGGCATGGGGGATGGTATGTATATATTTATAGATATAGAGAAACATATCTAAACTTTACTGTGGCCTTCCGGGGGGAGGGTTGGGAGGAGAGAAAAAAAAGAACAAAGTAAAAAAAGTACACAGTGAAGAACAAAAAAAAACTCACAGGAAAGATGGACAAAGAAAAGATGGACAATTCTCAACACAATGAGTATTATTTATCATATAGGCTTTCTTGAAATGACAATTTATTGTTACCTATTTTGAATATTCTCTTTTGCTCTGCTATGGACATGACATGCTTTTATTTCTTTCTAATTTGTATTTAAGTTCCAATATTCAAGTTTATGATATTTTTTTGTTTCTTTCTTCTATTTTCTATTTGTGTTTTGGTATTTGAGTCTAAAATACAATACATATGATTTGAGATGAGGAAGCAATCTTCTTATTGATCATAGAGTAGGAAGAGCTGATTTACTCCATAGTGGACCTTTATACATGCCCCATTCAATCCTCATTTACAACAAACCATCTATCTATCTATCTATCTACCTTTAAATGTTTAGATGTTGTTGTTATTGTTTGGTCTTTTTTAGTCATGTCTTACTCTTTGTCACCCCATTTGAGGTTTTCTTGACAAAGATACTGGAGTAGTTTGCCATTTCCTTCTCCAGCTGATTTTACAGATGAGGAAACTGAGGCAAACAGGGTAAAGTGACTTGCCCAGGGTCACACGGCTAGTAAGTATCTGATGCTAGATTTGAAATTTTAAAAATGAGTCTCCTGACCCAACACTCTATCCACTATGCCATCTAGTTGCTGTACTTACTTACATATCTATGCATGTGTATGTGTATACACACATATCACACACACATATACACACAAATATAGTCAGTCTTCAACATTCAGGTGTTTAATTTTTGCTGCTTCAAGTAGTCTCATGGTTTTATTATTAACCTTATTTTCACTTTTGTATTGGCAACCACACATGTTCCTGGACTATGCCCTTTAGAGAAAAAAAATGAGAAGCCTGATGTGTGTAAGTTTGTGGAGTAGCCATACACCAAGACTCTCTAGGATATTGAACAGCCCATGAACCAAACATTGCTGATGGATTATTTCAAGCTGGTGCAACCTTCACAATATCCAATGCCATCTACCAGCTGTGACGGATAGAGTGTCGGGGTGATGTCGGATTCTTGCCAGTCTTGGCATTTTCTGACAGTGGTGACTAGAGTCCCAGCAATCTCTACCTTGGTTTTCTGAGGGCAGCCAAGGTATAGAAGTTTATAGCAGTATAGTATACAGTATATAATGCTCTCACACCACCATGCAACACAGTGGAAGGTACGATTCAGGTTAAAAATATTTTAGTTTAAAAAATTATTTGCTATATGATATTTATGGTACTGTAGATTTCATGTGTTATGAAAAGTGAATGTTATCTGAAATCAGTTTTTTATTGAGATGTTACTACTAACTGTCACAGAATTCCAGGGAATTACTGGTGAAAAAATGTTTTTCATTTTTATTTTTTCATAGTGCATTTTATGGGTTATTTCATGGTTACTATGTTAGGAAAAGTGCAAGTTATCAGAATTTATGTTTTGCTATAAAGGATTGCATGCAGAAAAGTATATTTTCAGCAGTCTCTAGTGAACTATTACAGTTTTTGGTGATCATGGGATCCCAACTCCCTATTTCCCACAGGTTCAACATATCAACACCCAAGTTTTTGACTTCTGTGATGTTTTTTAGGAATGTTATTCCCACTAGAGTTGAGGCTTGACTACATACATATATGCATACATATAATTTCAAATTAACAAGAGGGGGACAACTAATAGCTAGGGGTGTAGCAGGATGTATGTGTACTGAGGGTCCAGTCCTAAGAACATACACGAGGGAAACATGGGGAGCCTTGGGGGATATGCTTCCAGAAATCTGTCATGATATGACTGCAATTCAGAACATGCTCAGGCATTCTATAATCTGTTTCCTGTCCACTTCACGGTGATGAAAAGGCCTTTTGTATTGTTCTTAAGATGATACTGAATGTGTATACAAAGGACATTAGCCATTCAAATCCATTCATTTTCTCTCTCTCTCTCTCTCTCTCTCTCTCTCTCTCTCTCTCTCTCCCCCTCTTTCTCCCTCTCTCACTCCCTCCCCCCCACTCTCTCTCCTTTCCTCTCTCTCCCCTGCCCTCTTTCTTTCTGTCTCTCTTTTGCAGGAATGGAGGTGAAGACTGTAGTAAGCTTTTGGGCAAGGAAAGAGAGAATATCAGTGGCCCAGTCTTTTTATTTTTTTTTTCTTTTTTATACTAGAACTTTCTATTTTTAAATTTTTATTGGCATGATTACATATATAATGTTAAAGAAAATTTCTTTTCTGGACATTATTATTGTTCATTTCATGATTATTACATATACACACATATAGTATAAATGGAAAGATACTAAATGTAACTAATGACTGATGCTGGAAAGAGTGCACTTGATGGGGGATTTGAATGACTAGCATTAGAAATCACTCCTTTGGGGCAGCTAGGTGGCACAGTGAATAGAGCACTGGTCCTGGAGTCAGGAGGACCTGAGTTCAAATTTGGCCTCAGACACTTAACATTTACTAGCTGTGTGACCTTGGGCAAGTCACTTAACCCCAATTGCCCTGCCTTCCCCCCTCCAAAAAAAAAAAAAACAACCAAACAAACAAGCAAAAAAAAAATCACTCCTTAACTCCTTGGGGTTACCCCTAGAACCTGAGGGGAGATTTAGCTATCGACCCTTTAGGGATCTGTCATGTTACTGTGAGTTGGGATTAAGACCTTTAGAGTATAACTATGCTACATATAAATTTGATTCAACTAAAAAAAATCTGTAAAATGCCTACCATGTGCCAGGCACTATTCTAGATACTGAAGATACAAAGATAAAATGAAACATTTCTTTCACTCAAGGAATCTTCATTCTAATGGAGAAAACTGCAGCCCAGAGTGGGGAAAATGTATTTAGTAGAGTCTAGACTTGAACGTAGGTCTTCTGACACATATCCACTGTTCTTTATACCATTTAGAATCCTATAGCCAGAAGGGACATTAGATGTCATCTAATTTAAACTCTCTACCCAATGGATTGATGCTGTCTCTGATATCCTTCACAAGTTGGTAATTTACCCTCTTCTTGGACATTACCAATATCAGGGAACTCATTGCTGTCTGAAACAATCCATTCTGTTTTTGAGATCTCTCTAAATTTTAGAAGGTTCTTTATTATATTGTGTCAAAATCAGCCTGTGTGTAATGTCCACCCGTCAGACCTGGTTCTGACCTTTGTGGCCAAACAGAACTGATTTACCTTCTATGTGACAATTCTATAAGCATTTGGCAGTTACTTTGTCACCTGAAAGTCTTCTTTTCTCCAAGCTAAAATTCTCTAGCTCATTCAAATGATCCTTAGAGGGTCCCATCCCCTTCCCACTCTGATCAACGATCTCTGAATTTTTTCAGTTTTTAATTAATTTTGAAGTAAAAAAAAAATGCAAGAGAGGACTAATTTTTTAATCAAGAAACTCATTCTGAGAGTAATTGATTTTCTACTTTCCTAAAAAAAAGAACCTGAAACAACAGCAAATAACAAATACTTTCTATTAAGTATGGGATGGCGTCTGAGTTCCCACTGGGCTTGTGAAAATGGTCCATTGGTTTTTTGTTCTGGCAAATTAACAAACAAAAAGGGACAATTTCCATATTATTTGGTATCATCCACTCTCCTGCCCTTCCAGCATGCTGAGTTAGTTCTTCCTAAAGTCTTTCTTAAGTTCTTGGGTGACTTCCTGACCCAGTGGAAAGAATATTTGGGGGACCGCAAGGAAAGTTCTTGGGGATGCCAACAGTTCCTCATTTTGTTGTTCCTTAGCTTCTCTTCCCTCTTGAATTCAGCAGTAAACTGTAAGTCTGAATGGAAGCTTTGGCTGAAGATGTAAAGAAAAGGAGTATCAAATGCTTTTCATAGTGGAAAAAGATATTAGAGATCACCTAACCTCGTCCTTATACTTCATGCTAGCAAAGCCAGAGAAATGCAATGTGAATGGTTTAAAGTCACATAGCTAGTTAGTGGCAAAGGGAGAGAGAGTCTGCTGTAGGGCCATGGTGTCAGACTCAACTAGAAATAGGGCCCACTAAACTATACATAAGGGTGCCTCCAGACCAGATATTGGCTTAGAAAACCACACATGTTTATGTTTTTCTTTTTTTAAAAAAAATAATACATCAACATATTAAAATCATATAGGAGCTACATTTTAATTTGACTTGAGATGCTCTTGGGAGACTTGTGGGCTGCTTATGGCCCATATATTTGACACCTTTGGGGTGGTGGAAGGAGTAATAGATCTGGTAGGGCCTGAGCCCAGACCATAGATCTACAGTGATTCCATTTCCTTCCTTTACCTTTCCACAAACTGTCTTTCCTGGAATGCTCTCCTTCTTCATATCCACAGGTTGGGATCCCTAGTATCATTCCATGTGCATTTCTGCTGTCACCTAAAGGCCTTTACTCATTCTTGTGCATCCTTAGTCCCTATCCCCAGAAATTGCTTTGTATCTCTCTCTCTCTCTCTCTCTCTCTCTCTCTCTCTCTCTCTCTCTCTCTCTCTCTCCCCCTATCTATCTATATCTATAGCTATCTCCATGTAAATGTTATTTCTTCCCATTCCCAGTAGAATGTAAACTTCAGGTCATTGAGGCAGTGGTATACCTAGTGTATCTGACACTAAGAATGCATCACTTTTTAACACCACCCCCAGACAACAAAATTACTTCCAGAAATAATCACAAAATAAATAATAATGGCCAGAAAATACATTTTCTTTAATTTAACACTACATATGTAATCATGCCAACAAAAAGTTTAAAATATAAAGTTCTAGTATAAAAAAGAAAAAAGATAATAATTTATAAATACATTTGTTTTAAAAAGGATCAAGGAAGCCTAATATCTACATATTTGTTTGTAATAGTAATGAATAATGTTGCCATTTCTGTTTTTGAACCTTAACTACTGCAGATTTGTCAATGATTGTCAAAACTCATGTTCATATATTCATGTGCCATAGAGAATATAGCCAGATTTGGCAATCTATCTTTGCTCATAGTTGATCAAAGAATGCTTTTTATTTAAGTTTGAAAAGTTTTTTTTTTCCCCACATAAAGCAACAGATTTATGTGGCTAGGAAAAGTCTTAAATGTCAAGAAAAGATTGGCAGAGATTCATAAAAATCCAATTTCAAAAGTGAATTTTAATAAAACTTAAATTCTGCTAAAGATACAATTTAAGCAACTATTAAATCATATCACTGACATAACATTTTTATTTCCTTGACTTGTTCTTTAGTTTTAAAGCAATTAACAATTAAAACAAGCAGAAATGTCAATTTTAAAGGTAGTCAAATTCAGTACAATATTTAATGTATAAATTAAAATCTGTCCATATAAAACACAAGTATCATGCCTCTCAGTTTGCAGAATTTCACTATTATAAATTTTAAACAAAAATTAATATTCCCAGTGGTCGTATAGAATCACAGTATTGAAGTAATTTAATTTTCTTTCTTCATCTTTCTAATCATTATGCTATCATTGTTTATCTTGAATCCATTTGTTAAAAAGCAGGAATATATAGTACCAAAGGAGTTGTAGAAATGAACTACACTTAAAATTAGTGTCAATGATTCTGAACTTCCAAAAATGTACTCTCTAAACAAATGCATGTACCTGAGACTGTGTATTGTGAGTCACTAGGAGTAATGCAAAAATAGTTTAGATCTTAGATCACCAAAAGATTTTTTGGGGTGTGGAGTAATTTATAACCGACAATATTTAGAATTATTAGAACACAGTGATAATAAAAAGGAAACCAACTTTAAGCTGGTTTTATTATCATTTCAAAATTCTCCACAGATACCATTATTGTTTATACCCATGGTGGTCTGCTTCTGCTTCCCTGCTCTTGCTATACCAAGGGGATTGTTGGGTTTTTTTCCCTCATATTTGTGCCCCTAGCATCTAGCACAGGATCTGGTATATAGTAGGTGCTTAATATATGCATGTTGAATTGAAACTGTAAAATAAAGGAGTTAGGCTATATGATCCCTAGGATCCATCTTAGCTGAAAATCCTAGATTGAATTCTTTTTAAAAGATAATTTTATGTTTTTGTGCTTTCTTCATTTTAAAAATATATCCCCCTTCTCTAGTGAACTCTACCTTGTAACAAAGAAGAAAAGAGAAAAAAAAAGATACAACCAATCAATGTATTGTCTAGATCTGACTCTCTGTCTTTCCCTTAGCCATTTCTCTTTGTCTACGTCTGTCTCTGTCCATCTCTCTCTCTCTGTTTCTCTGTCTTCTCTCCTTCCCTACTTCTTCCCTCTCTATCCTTCTCCTTCTATCCCTCCTCCCCTCTCTCACATACATGTACTTATGTATGCAGATGCATAAATATATGCAGATATACAAACACATGCATTGTATATGCATATGTAAGGATGTATACTTGCATATAATACATGGATATACATACATACATAAATATGCATGTGTATACAAGTACATATACATGTGTGTATGTCTCTGTGCTCATGCATATGTAGACATAGATGTATACATATTTATAATAATATACACATGCATGTATATTATGCATGTCAATCAATAAATACTTATTAAGTACCTACTATATGCTAGGCACTGTGTTAAGTATTGGGGATACAAAAAGAGGCAAAAGGCAGTCCCTACCCTCAAGAAGCTTACAATCTAATGGGAGCAACAACATGTAAACAAATATATATATATATATATATATATATATATATATATATATATAAAACAAATATATATAAAGCTATATACAGGATAAATAGGAAATCATTTAAAGAAGGAAGGTGCTAGAATTAAAAGGGTCTAGGCAAAGATTCCTGTAGAAGATTCATTTTATAGTTGGAACTTAAAGGAAGCCAGGGAGGTCAGCAGTTAGAGCAGAGGAGGGAGGGCACTTACTCTGTGGCTCTGGACATGTCACTTTGTGCTTTCTGTACCTCAGCTTCCTTGACTATAAAATGAAAGGGTTGTAGTAGATGACCTCTGAAGTCCCTTCCAGCTCTAAATCTAAAAGGAAAGTGAGGCATAGGCATTAAGGAACTTTTCCAAGGTTACAAAAATGGCCTTTGTCAAGATTAGCTTCCAAGGTTCCCCATTCCAAGATCAGTTTTCTCCCCACTAGAACAAACAGCCCCTTCTATGCCCATAAGTGATTTTTCCAGAGGCTCACTTCTCCATTGGTATTTGCTATTATTTAGTCTCAGATTGAATGATTAAAACAGTTCAAAGACTTGCCTCCTTTGAGGGCTCACAAAATTTCCATCTTGATCTTTTGTTAATATATTTAGTCTACAGAACATGATGAACTTTTCAAAGACTGAAGTCTGGGTTATGGGGTAGGCAGAGTGATAGAACATATCAGTCTCAGTAGCTAGCTCTCTCATGGGTCTGTACTTTCTCAGACCTGCCCCAAACCACAGATGCAAAATGGTGGCTCTCAAGGGCCAGGCAAAAAAAAATAATCTCAGTATAAAGTTCAAGCTATCAAGTAAGACTAACATACTATATAGCAAAAAGGAACATGAGGCAAAAAGGTCTCTACTGTAGTTTCAGCTGGAATCTAGAATTCAGTTTTAGAATGTATAGCATTAATACATGCAAACATATAGACATGTATGTATATGTTGCATATATGTGAATATAGATTTCCTACTGCCTGCAAACATGCCCATGTCTTGTTCATCCTGAAAAAAAAAACCCTCTTGAACCATCCACCCCTGCTAACTATGTTCCTATATCTCTTCTGCCTTTGTCACTAAATTCCTTGAGGTCATCTCCAGCACATGACCACTTTCTCTCCTCTCACTCTGTTCTTAAACCCTTACACTGTGGCTTCCAGACTTATCATTCCATTGGAACTCCTCTCTCCAAAGTTACTAATACTCTCTCGCTTATCAAAGCCAATGGCCTTTCCCAATCCTCATTCTCCTTGACCTCTCTGTAGCCTTTGATGTTGTTGATCACTCCGTTCTCCTTGATGCCTCTTCTTGCCAGGTTTCTGGGACACCACTCTCTCCTGATTCTCCTTCTATCCATCTAACTCCTTCTCTGTCTCCTTTGCCTTATTCTCATCCAAGTCATACCTTCTAACTATAGGTGTCCCTCAGGTCTCTGTCCTGGGCCCTCTTCTCTTTTCACTTTATTACTACTTCACTTGGAGATCTCATAAGCACCCATGGATTTAATTACCTTCTCTATGCTGATGATTCTCAAACTTACCTAGCCTGCCCCAAATTCTCTGCTGACCAACAATCTTGCATCTCCAGCTTCTTTGCAGATGTCTTGAACTGGATGTCCAGTAGACAGCTGAAACTCAATATGTTCAAAAGAGAAAGTATAATCTTATAAGTATACAAACCCTCTCCCCTCCTACCTTCCCTGTTGCTACAGATGGCAACACCATCCTCCTCATCCTCCAGGCTTACAACCTAGGCCTCATCCTAGATTCTTCACAGTGCCTCACCCCCATATCCAAGCTGTTGCCAAGGCCTGCCAATGTCACCTTTGCAACGTCTCTCAGATATGCCCCCTTCTTTCTCTGATACTGCCACTGGTCCAGCACAGACCCTTATTACCTCATGTCTTAATTATTGTAATAGCTGCTGGGGGTTCTACAACCCTTTAATTTTATAGTCAAGGAAACTGAGGTGCAGAGAGAACAAAGTGACATATCCAAATCCACAGAGTGAGTAAATGGTTGTATGGTGATTAGAACGAGGTCATCTTGTTTCAAATTCAGTGCTATTTCAACTATAGCATACTGCCTACATTGATAAAATGCTAATTATATTTGTTCCACCTAATTCATAGATTATTGCATCCTCAAAATGAACTAAAATACATGGAAGGCAATCTTAAATAAAAAGGAATTTGGGTTATAACAATGAGTTTTTTTGACCAAGTAGATTAAATTAGGATTATCCTGGAATCAGTTTGAATTGGCTCATGAGAACCAATTGTTAAATTTTCAGTGTAACCATTCACACCTTAGAAATCAGCAAATTATATAAATCATTAGTGTTTATTGAGTTTTTATACTGAAAAAAAGCTATGAAGAAAATGATAGTAATGCAAATTTAGCTCAAAAGTGTACCACGAGTACATTGTCTGTGTGTATGTATGTGTATATGTATATGTGTGTGTGTGAAAAGCTGGTTGTTAAAGATTTACCATCTTAACCCTGATTAAACTGTTGGGATAGAAATCTTTTCATTGTATGAAAAGGGTCTTTAAGTACCATGCTCTAAATTGTCACCTAAATATGAAAGAGATATAGTTCAGTGGACCATGCAGCCAGTGTGTCTAGAACCAGCCTATGTAGTAAGATGATACCTGAGATTATGGCAATGCCTGACTTCCAAACACCTTCAGATATCAGTTTATCTGAAAAAAGATGGACTGCAGACTCAATATGAGGGAGCAGTGTAGAATGGTAGCCAAACAAGCTAATGTAGGCTTGGGCTGCATTAAGAGATACAGAACTCCCAGGAATAAGGGATGATGGTACCGTAGGATACCATGAAGCAGGGCAGTGAATAGAGCTTGGAACCTAGAGTCAGGAAGATCATTCATGTCCAAAATCAAACACTTACTAGCTGTGTGATCTAGGGCAAATCACTTAGCCTGTATTTGCCTCAGTTTCTTCAACTAGAAATGGCTGAACAAGTTGTGGTTGTGATGGAATTGTAATGTGCTATAAGAAATGATGAGCTTAATGACCTTAGCAAGGCATGGAAAGACTTGCATAAAAAGGTGAAGAGCAAAGGGAACAGAACCAAGAGAACAGTAATATTGTTTTAAGAATGGCTTTGAGCAGCTAAGTCATTTTGATTATTATAAATACACAAATTATAAGTCAAGGACATATGAATAAATATACTATCTGCATCCAGATAAAAAAACTGACAAATAAATGTATAGAATAATTTTAGATATGTATGTTTATTTGTGTCTAATGTTAGCCATCTCTAGAGTGGGGCAAGATGAGGGAAGGAAAAAAGGAAAAAAAAGAAATTTACATGATAACTTCATATTTAAAAGGAACAGCAAATTGTACACAATAGGTGTACAGCTTCATGTGCAATCATTTTTTTTTTATACTATGGTATGGTAATTCTTGTTTTATTCCATAAAATAAGAATTAAATAAATTTAAAAAACCCGAGTATGATAATAGTACTTTGTTATGAGATCAAACGAGAAATTTGTTTTTAAAAAAAATGCTTAGTACAGTGCCTGGCACATAGTAGGCCCTATATGAATGTTTATTCTCTTCCCTTCTCCTTTCCCCCTGTGCTCTGCATTGATCAGATCAAATGAGATTTTTGTTGTTCAGATGTCCCCTGCCATAATCCTATATTTCTTCTTTGTGGCTAAATTCCTTGATAAGTTCACCTACAAGAGATGCATCCACATCCTTTCTCCTCAACTGTCTTCTTAACCATTACAATCTGTCTTCTGACTTCATCATTTCAACGAAACTGTTGTCTCCAACGTTACCAACTGCTAAATCCGTTAGCCTTTTCTCAGTTCTCATTCTCCATGACCTCTCCACAGCCTTTGACACTTCCAGTTATTCTCTTTTCCTTTATACTCTCTTCTCTCTGTGTTTTTGGTACTTTAGTGTCTTCTGGATATCCTCTAATCTGACTTCTCTTTCTTTCTTTTTCTTATTTAGCATTTTATTTTTCCCCAATTACATGTAAAAATAATTTTCAGCATTCTTTTTTAAAAATTTGAATTCCAGATTCTCTCCTTTCCATCTTTCCCTGCTCCCCAAGACAGTAAGCAATTTGATAGAGGCTATTCCATAACAATCGTATCCCACAACTTGTTCAGCCATTCCCCAATTGATGGGCATTGCCTCAATTTCCATTTTTTTTGGCCAGCAGAAAAGAGCTGCTTTAAATATTTTTGTGCACATAGGTCCTTTTTCTTTCTAATCTCCTTGGGATACAGACCTAGGAGTGGTATTGCTGGGTCAAAGAGTATTAATGGTTTTATAGTGCTTTGGGCATAGTTCAAATTGTTCTGCAGAGTAGTTGAATCAGTCCACCAATAGTGCATCAGTGTCTCAATTTTTCTACACTGCCTTTAACACGTGTAACTTTCCTTTTCTGTCATATTAGCCCATCTATTAGGTATAAGGTGGTGCCTCAGAATTGTTTTAATTTGTACTTTTCTAATCAATAATGATTTAGGGCATTTCTTCATATGACTATAGATAGCTTTGATTACTTCATATGAAAATTGCCTCTACACATCCTTTGACTTTATCAATTTGGGATATTTTTGAAGTTAAAAAAAGACATTTTTCTCCTTATTGTATTTTGTATGTATTTTTACTATTTGGCCTATTCTCTCTCTCTGTCTCTGTCTCTCTGCCTCTGTCTCTCTCTGTCTCTCTCTGCCTCTCTGTCTCTCTCTCTATCTCTGTCTCTCTTTGTGGTTTTTATTTATTTAATTTTTTGTTTTGTTTTGTTTTGCTTTTTGGAGAGGAAAGGCAGGGCAATTGGGGTTAAGTGACTTGCCTAAGGTCACAGGGCTAGTTTTGTGTTAAATGTCAGATCTGAACTCAGGTCTTCCTGACACCAGGGCAGGTGTCATTCACTGTGCCACCTAGCCACCCCCATTCTCTTTTTTTAAAGGTGTTGTTTTCCTCAGTATTTTTCTGTGCCTTCCTTACAAAGCTGTTGACTTTTCTTCATGATTTTCTTTTATCACTTGTTTCTTTTTCCATTTTTCCCTTCTACCTTTCTTACTTGATTCTTAAAAGTCCTTTTTGAATGATTCCATGGCCTTGGTCCAATTCACATTTTTCTTTGAGACTTTGAATGAAGCAGTTTTGACTTTGTTTTTTCTTCTGAGTTTGTGTTTTGATCTTCCCTTTTATCATAGTAACTTTCTATGGTCAGGATCTTTGTTGTTGTTACTTCCTCATTTTTCCAGCCTATTTCTTGACTTTTTACTTTATATTGGAGTTGGGCTCTGCTCCTGGGGTGGAGGGGGCACTGTCTCAAACTTCAAGTTTTTTGTGTTTTAAGAGCTAATTCTGGGGGTTTGTTAGTTTTTAGTTCCTCCAAAGGGGTATGATCTAAGGAGAGGTGTATTTACTATTCTCCTGACCTGTGCTCTGGTCTGTGGAGACAATAAGCACTCTTTTCCATCCTGGAAATGTGACCAGAGTCCCCACTTCCCTATTGCTACTAGCTCTGATGTGCTAGTGCTCCTCCTTGCCCTGAGATTACTACCTGGATCAGAGTATGGGTAATGCAACAGTGTCCTGAACCTAGTGCCAGCAAACTCTATTACCATCTGTGGGCTAAGAGCTCTAGAAGCAGCTGTTTGCTGCTGCTAATTCAGTTGCCCTCAGTGCCTGCTACTGGTTTGCTGGAGTATTGCCTTTGCTGGCATAGCCTGTGCTCCAATCTCACCCCAGTGTGACAGACCTTTCCTACCAAGATTTTAAGTTATCTTGTGCTGGAAAATTGTTTCACCTCATCCTTTTGTGGGTTCTGCCACTCCAGAATTTGTTTTGAGGCATTATTTAAAGTTTTTTTTGGGGGAAATTTGGGAGAGCTCAGGCAAATCCTTGCTTTTTCTCCACCTTCTTGGCTCTGTTCTCCCAACTCCTCTTTCTTAGCCTCCTTTGCTGGATTCTCACCCATGTCATGCCCACTAACTGTGACTATTCCACAGGGATCTATCTTGGGCCCTCTGTAAAATCATGCTATCTTTGGAAGTGGTAGAGTCTTCCTTGGTGATTTACCAGCAGAAGCTGAGTGACCAATTATTGGATATGCTGTAGTTAGGATTTCCTTTTAGTTTTAGGTTGAACTAGAAATCCATTATCATTTTTTCTTACTCCAAAATTCTGTTATTTGACAAATAGCTTCAGTTTTCTTCACTCTAGAATAAGGAAAATAATACTTAAACATTTTTAAAAATTTTATTCTGAACTTAAGAAATATAACAAGCATTTCCATAACAAAGTAGAATAGAAAAAAAGATGTTTGTACATAAATGTGCAAATCTATTATGTACAGCTTACTATTCCCTTTAAATATATAATAAAATTATCATTTGACTTTCTCCCTCTTTTTCTTCACTTTCCTCCCCCCACCCTAGAGATGACTACCAATAGAGACATACATGTATATATATATATGTATGTGTGTATATACATACATATATGTGTATGTATATAAGGGTGTGTATATATATATATATATATTGAAAACCATTCTAAGCATATTTCCATTTATCATTTTTTTCAAGATGCAGATAGTGTCTTCCTTTATACACCTTTTGTAGTTAATTTAGGTATTTATAATAGTTAAAATGACTTAGTTACTCAAAGTTGTTCTTAAAAACAATATTGCTGTTACTGTATACAAAGTTCTGCTGGTCCTCATTTCACTTTTTATTATTTCATGCAAGTCTATCTATGTTTTTCTAAGATCATTGAGCTCATCATTTCTTATAGTACAGTAGTATTCCGTCACAATCATATACCACAACTTATTTAACCATTCATCAATTGATGGACATCCCCCAAATTTTCTAGTGCTGCTACAAATATTTTAGAACATACAGGTTCTTTTCCTTTCCCCCTAATCATCTTGGGAAGTAGTCCTAGTTGTGGTCTGTTTGAACCATAGGGTCAAAGTGTATAGGCAGTTTAATAATTCTTTTGGCATAATTCCAGATTCTCTCCAAAATGGTTGGATCAGTTCACAGTTCCACTAACAATGAATTATTTTTTCACCCCCCCTCCCCCCAACACTTGTTGCTTTCCCCTTCTATCATTTTAGCCAGTGGTTAAATGGGTATAAAATAGGTATAAAATGATATCTCAAGGTTGTTTTAATTTGCTTTTCTCTATTTAATAATGGTTTAGAGCATTTTATATGACTATGAATTGTTTTGATTTCTTCATGGGAAAACGGCTTGTTTATATCTTTGACCATTTTTCAATTGGGGAATGATTTGTATTCTTATAAATTTTACAAGGGACACTAATACCTTTTGTCCCTTTCTCATAGTTATAAGGATCAAATGAAAATAGATATAAAGTATAGATAATAACTAATGATAACATTATTATTAACAATATTATTATTATAGATATTGAAAATAAGGGGGAAAAACAACTCAACAAAGATTATCATTTAGCATTTCTGATCCTGGAGTATCTCTCAAGGACTCAAATTGGGCATGGTACCCAGCTATTTAGTGACTATTGGTAAGGCAATCATAAAATCCTATATGTTCTATTTTGATCAACACTCTCTCTGAAACTCAATAACATTTTTTGGAGGGGGAAAGGCAAGGTAATTGGGGTTATATTATTACAGACATTGAAAATAAGGTGGGAAAACAACTCACCAAAGATCATCATTTAGCATTTCTGATCCTGAAATATCTCTTAATGACTCAAATTGGTCAAGGAACCCAGCTAACTAGTAACTATTGGTAAGCCAATCATAAAATCCTATGTTTTATTTTGATCAAGACTCTCTCTGAAACTCCGTAACTTTTATTTTTGTTTTTTGGAAGGGGGAAAACAAGGCAATTGGGGTTAAATGACTTGCCCAAGGCCACACAGCTGGTAAGTGTGTCAAATACCTGAGGTCGGATTTGAACTCAGGTCCTCCTGACTCCAGGGCTCTTTATTCACTGTGCCACCTAGCTACCCCAGCTCAATAACATTTTAAAGAAACATTATATCATTATAACATTTGTTATGAGAACTGTGTGTTCTTTTTGAGACTTTATTCATTCTTTCTTTTGGTTTTAGCATTCTCTCTGGCTATTTAATTGCCTGTGTATTATATTTTTATTGATACTTTTTTGTCTTGTTATCTTTGGTATTTTGGCCTTTCCTTATATTCCTGAATCACTGACTCCTTTCTCTTTGTTGATAGGTAGACTCCTGAGTTTGTACTGCAAGGTTACCTCAGCCTCCTCGGTTTGCTGTATATACTTTGGGGGTGGGGGAATGAGGTACGAGACTTGTCCTTCATTTTCCCTTAGTTCTGGCATAAGAGCTCATGCTTGCTGCTTACCTGATTCCTCTGCTCTCTTTTCATGAAGCTGGGCAAAACCAATACCTACCATTTCTTGTGGACTTGGGATATAGTAAGTGTCTGAGACTGGATGTGAACTCAAGTCTTCTTTCCTCAGGCTTAGGGTTCTATCATGGCACCACTTACCTGCTCTAAGTGATTATATCTATACACCATTTAGTTTTCTCCTGCTCTCTTTAAAAATGTTTCATTAATGCTATTCTTCTTTTCTTTGGCTTTTATGAATCACTATCTTCACCTTCTCCCCAAGTCCCTTCCTCCGGTGAAAATCCTCCCTTGTAACAATAGTCAAGTAAAACTAAGTTTTCATTTTATTGGTCATGTCTGAAAATATATATCCCGTTCTTCATCCCATTACCTCTCCACTAAGAGGTGAAAGACATCTGATGAACAGAAATTTAAACTTTAGAATGACTGACTGAGAATCTAGTGATGCTTGCTCTTTCTATTAAAATAGATTAGATTTTTATCCATCATTTTGGTTGTCTTTCTTGAAGGCAGTTCGATGGATGTCATGTCCTTTTTCAGATCCCTGAAGTTCCAGAATTCTTTGCTTTCCTACTTGTGTATTGAACAATCACCCTTCTCTTCCATATAAAGGCAGGAGATGAGCTTTACTACAATTTCCCAAGAAAAAAGGAAATGATTTGGTTCTTAAGCAGATCACCGTTCTGTTTATTTGCTGATTGTCTGAGGGAGCTCTTATACTTTTCAATATTGGGTGCCTTTCAGATCTGTTTCATCAGTCTCACCAATCTACTGTCAGCCGTGACTACAGTGGTTTCCATCCACAATTATGTCGTGGCTTAGGGTGATTCTGTTGGCCCTAAATTCCAAGTGCCGTGACATTTTGCACTTAGGAGAAGCCTGGTCGGTCAGGCATGTGGCATACATTCAGAAGTTTTAGCAGAGGCCAAGACACATCTCAGGATGGCTTTCTGGCTGTGATGGACCCGCTCAGCTGCAGCCCATATCAGTCCAAAGCTCTCAGC
>WOXC01003175.1:0-160000 GCA_011680675.1 Gymnobelideus leadbeateri
AGTGCATACTTAATTAAAGCAGAGAGAAGGGAGGTCAGTGAATTGGACATGCAATTGAAAAAGAACAAATTGAAAATCCCCAATTTAGTACTAAATTAGAAATACTGAAAACCAAAGGTGAGATTAATAAAATTGAAATTAAGAAAACCATTGAATTAATAAATAAAACCAAGAGCTGGTTTTATGAAAAAATCAACAAAATTGATAGACCCTTAGTCAATATGATAAAAAAAGAAAGAAGAAAACCAAATTATGAGTATCAAAAATAAAAAGGGTGAATCTACCTCCAATGAAGAGGAAATCAAAAAAATGAGGAATTATTTTTCCCAATTGTATGCACATAAATATGACAATCTTAGTGAAATGGATGAATATTTACAAAATCACAAATTGCCCAGATTAACTGAAGAGGAAGTGAATTACCTAAATAACCCCATCTCAGAAAAAGAAATCAAACAAGCCATCAATGAACTCCCTAGGAAAAAATCTCCAGGGCCAGATGGGTTCACTAGTGAATTCTATCAAACATTTAAAGAACAATTGATTCCAATACTCTACAAACTATTTGGGAAAATTAGTGAAGAAGGAGTCCTACCAAACTCTTTCTATGACACAAATATGGTACTGATTCCTAAATCAGGAAGAGATAAAACAGAGAAAGAAAATTATAGACCAATCTCCCTCATGAATTTAGACGCAAAAATTCTAAATAAAATATTAGCCAAAAGACTCCAACAACTTATCACAAAAATAATACACCCTGATCAGGTAGGATTCATTCCAGGAATGCAAGGATGGTTTAATATTAGGAAAACCATCAATATAATTGAGCATATCAACAACAAAACTAGCAAAAACCACATGATCATCTCAATAGATGCAGAAAAGGCTTTTGACAAAGTACAACATCCATTCCTATTAAAAACACTAGAAAGTATAGGAATAAATGGAGCCTTCCTTAAAATAGTTGCTAGCATCTATCTAAAACCATCAGCAAGTATTATATGCAATGGGGATAAACTAGAAGCCTTTCCAATAAGATCAGGAGTGAAACAAGGGTGTCCACTATCACCCCTCTTATTCAATCTGGTACTAGAAACGTTAGCAGTAGCAATTAGAGAAGAAAAAGAAATCAAAGGAATCAAATTAGGCAAAGAAGTGACCAAGCTGTCACTCTTTGCAGATGATATGATGATATACTTAGAGAATCCTAGAGAATCAAGTAAAAAATTACTTGAGACAATAAATAAATTTGGCAAAGTTGCAGGATATAAAATAAACCTACATAAATCCTCAGCATTCCTGTACATCTCTAATAAAACTCAACAGCAAGAGATAGAAAGAGAAATCCCATTTAAAGTCACTGTAGACATTATAAAATATTTGGGAATCTACTTGCCAAAACAAACCCAGAATCTATATGATCACAACTACAAAACACTTCTCACAGAAATAAAATCAGATCTAAATAGTTGGAAAAATATCAATTGCTCGTGGCTGGGTCGAGCTAATATAATAAAAATGACAATTTTACCCAAACTAAATTATATATTTAGTGCCATTCCAATCAATTTACCAAAAAACTACTTTGTAGAATTAGACAAAATAATAACAAAATTTATTTGGAAAAACAAACGGTCTAGAATATCAAGGGAATTAATGAAAAGAAATGCTAGGGAAGGTGGACTAGCTATGCCAGATCTTCATCTGTATTATACAGCAGCAGTCATCAAAACTGCTTGGTACTGGCAGAGGTGTAGAGTAGTGGATCAATGGAATAGATTAGGTGCAGGAGACCCAGCAGTTAATGAATATAGCAATCTATTGTTCGATAAACCCAAAGACCCCAGTTTTTGGGATAAGAATGCACTATTTGACAAAAACTGCTGGGAAAACTGGAATACAATATGGCAGAAACTGGGCATAGATCACTATCTAACACCATATACCAAAATCAAGTCTAAATGGGTACATGATCTAGGTGTAAAGGATGATACTGTAAGCAATTTGGGAAAGCAAGGAATAGTTTACCTGACAGACTGTGGAGAGGGGAAGATTTTAGGACCAAACAAGAATTAGAGAGCATTATAAAATGCAAAATGGATAATTTTGATTACATTAAATTGAAAAGCTTCTGCACAAACAAAGCCAGTGTAACCAAGATCAAGAGGGAGGTGGGAAATTGGGAAAGAATTTTTACAACCTGTGCTCTGATAAAGGACTCATTTCTAAAATTTATAGAGAATTGAGCCAAATCTATATGAAGACAAGTCATTCCCCAATTGATAAATGGTCAAAGGATATGAACAGGAAGTTTTCAGAGAAAGAAATTAAAGATATCTATAAGCATATGAAGAAATGCTCTAAATCACTATTAATTAGAGAAATGCAAATCAAAACAACTCTGAGATACCACATCACTCCAGTCAGATTGGCTAAGATGACAAAACAAGAAAGTGACAAATGCTGGAGAGGATGTGGACAAATTGGAACACTAATACATTGCTGGTGGAGTTGTGAACTTATCCAACCATTCTGGAGAGCAATCTGGAATTATGCCCAAAGGATTATAAATAATTTCATACCCTTTGACCCAGCCATACCACTCCTAGGGTTATATCCCAAAGAGATCATAGTAGTGGGAGGAAGAACCATATGTACAAAAATATTTTTAGCAGCCCTTTTTGTGGTTGCAAAGAATTGGAAACTAAAGGAGTGCCCATCAATTGGGGAATGGCTAAACAAGTTGTGGTATATGAATGTAATGGAATTTTATTGTGCTATAAGAAACGAGGAGGTGACGGATTTCATAATTACCTGGAGAGACTTATACAAACTGATGCTGAGCGAGAAGAGTAGAATCAGAAGAAATTTGTATACAATCACAGACATACCATATCTGTGACGACCAACTATGACAGACTGGACTCTTTTCAGCAATGCAGTGATATAAGTTAATCCCGAATGACTCAAGAAAGTGAGAAATGTGCCATCCAGAGATATAACTAGAAAGAACTGAGCCTGAATCCTGATGGAAGCAAACTAAATGATCTTGTTCTTCTCATTGTTTGGTTGTACTTCTTCCTTACCATCTTTCATCCCACCTAGTACAATATGCCTTTGTAATTGGAATAATGTTTAATATGAATGCATTTGCAGACCCTATACTGTACTATATGATGTCATGAGGGGAGGGGGGAGGGAAGTAAAGGAAATTTGAAAATCAAGGAACTATGGAATTGAATCTTGTCAACTGAAACTAAACTAATAAATTAATTAAAAAAAAATAATAATGAAAAGAACAGAAGAAAAGTCAGAATTACAGACATGTAGGACTGCTGTGGAAGTTGCATATTGAAGTTCTAGACTTTAAAATAGGAGTAGGCAAGAAAAGTAGGCAAGTTCTATATAATAGAAATTTAGTTTCATGCACAATCATCTCCTGTTCTGCAATGTATATGGAAAAGCTCGTTTATGTGATGTTCTTAAGTGTAAAATTTTTAAAACAAAAAGTACACAATGCTTCTCAACGTGAGAAGAAGAGTGAGGCAAAGCAGTAAAGGGTCAGCTTGGCATCTTCCATCTGCCCCCAAATGACAAATTCAATCTATGCCAGCACAAGATAACTTCCACTTCCTGCTGCCTGTGTGATCTCCTAACCAATATGTAAAGAATTTTCAAATCAATGAGGAAAAACCTTCCCTTTAACTTCACACTTTCTATCTCAGATGGGTAAGAAATGGGACTTTGTTCTCTTGCTCTGCATGCTGGACTTTCATCTCCTGATGTATTTGTCCCTGACTACTCTAGAGCCTTTGGAGGTAAGCTAAATATTGAAGTAGGACTCCTCCCATTTGACCACCAGACTATGTCCTTTCCATCTCAAACTTTACTTGTCTCCAGTCCAATCTCTAGCCTCCTTGGGAAGAGGAGTGGCAATGATGAATATTATCAAACACAGTCATATCCTACACATCCTAGTGATGCTGAACTATTGTAGGTCAACATCCAAGCCCTATTCCTCACCTCACCCCAACCATTCTTTATTCCCATTCCACTAAACCTTCCAATTTCAAATTTCTAAATAAACACCACCCACACCTTCTACTGTACCCTCTAAAATGACTATCCTGTAGGTAATAAACATCTTTTTCATACTAAATATTTTACTTTCCCATTCCTTCCCTCTATTAGCTATTATTGAAATGTGCATTCTTGCCATAACACAGCCTCCCTGGCTACCCTTTACACTAGTAATTGCCCCTTCATTCATTCATTCATTCATTCATTCATTCATTCCCCACAGCTCAATGGTTGAAGTGGGGAGATTGGATTACTTGAATTATTTCTTGCTCCCCACTGATACTTTCAGAGTCTCTCATTAATTCAGTCCCTCATTAACCTTGTCTCCTTTGAGTTTTATGCTGAATATGTGTGTATACACATACATATATGTATATATGCCCATATATAAAAATCCATATAGATGTATATGTATGTATATGTATATATAACCTAATCAAAATCTTGGTAGCTATTTTCTATAGACCCCTAATTCACTCCCTTTCTTCCTCAATGAATTTGGTACATGACTCATAAGCTTTCTGTTTTCCAAAATTCCTGCCTTCATATTAGTTAACTGTTCCACATATTGGCTCTCTCTCAAACATGCTAACCACTCATTCCCTTGACCTACTCACTTCCCATGACCTACTTATTCATCCCACCTCACCCACACAAAGATGATCAGACCCTTAATTTTGTCATTGCCCCAAATGTTCCACTTCCACATTCAAGAATTCTGAAATTCCTTTATCTAACCATAATCTATTAGCTTTTCACCTCTCCCTCCACCTTTCCTCACCAAACTCCACTCTGTGTCCACACTGTTTCCAATCCTTTCATCCAGTTACTAGTTACTATCATCTTGTTTTTCCCATCTTAATCCCATGGCAAATCAATTCAACTCAACATTGTATTCCTCTCACAAGTCCCCCCCCCTTTATTTTGTGCCTTGTGCCTTGCTACACCTCAGCTTTTGATCATTCCCACAACTAGCCAACTATACTCCTACACATGTGGTGCTGAATGAGGTTGAAGAATATCATGCAACTGGTCTGATCACTACAAATTTATGTCACAGAACCTCAACTGGTCCCTCACTGTTGTTAGGCAAGTCTTCTATACCTCTCATTGACTCACCATTCCACTCTCTATAGCAGCTCTTCCAAACTTTTATATTCATGCTCAAGCTGTCATGACTACCCCCCATACCCGCACACTCAGCTGAAAAACTTTCCTTATTTTTAAAAAGATGACTTTATTCCTTACCAAAGTTAGCTAATCTACCTGCTAAAAAAATCCAGTTCCATCCTGGCTTTTCCAAAAGATTACCCATTTTAAGCCCTACTAGCTCATATAATTTCAATATCTCTCTCTTGGCCTGTGTCTCTTTCTCTGACTATCTCTCCTATCTCTCTGTCTCTCTGTGTCTCTGTGTCTATCTTTCTCTCTGTCTCTCTCTCTCCCTCCCTTTCTGTGTGTGTGTGTCTCCTCCTTCCTTGCTGCCTAAAAACAAGTCCAACTCTTCCATCCTGAAGAAAAATCTCACTTGATTCTTACATTCCCACTAGCTATTGTCCCATATTTCTTCTGCCTTTTATGTTCAAATTACTTAAAAGGGACATCTCTGATAGACACTTTTTTCTCCCTTTCATTCTCTTATTAACCTTTTCAGTTCAAATTTTGACCTTATCATTCCACTGAAATTACTCTCTCCAAAATTACCATTGAACTCATAAAATCCACCAGCCTTTTCCATATCTTCTTTTTTAAACTTTTTGCAACCTTTGATACTATTGATCCCCTTCTTCTCATTGGTAGTTTCTTCTGTCTAGGTTTTCAGGCCATCATTCTTTCCTGGTATTCTCCCTATCTGACTTCTCCTTCTCAGTCTTCTCTGCTGGATTCTAATTTGGAGAGTGTCCTGTAATGGCAAGCACAGTAGATTTTTTGCTCTTTTTTCTGGATTGAGTTTTAGCTGCTCAGAGACTTCTATGTGAGTTCTAGCCAATCAAGGTCCTTTGATTGAGTCTTGCCTTTGATTGAATCAAGAGTCTTTGATTGAAAACAGTATATATTGTATTGCTTGAAGGGAAAGGTGAGAGTAGGAGAGAAGTAGAGCTGAGAGAGAGAGAAACAAGCATGAACAACTAGGGTAACTTGTTTGTGGGGAGGCCTAACAGAAAGAATGTTTGTGATGTCAGCACTCCCACTGTTGATCTGGGTTAATTTCTCAAACAAAAGCCCTGTATGTTGGTCTTTATGAGTGAATTGAGTTGAATAGTGGAGATCTGCCCACAGGCAGTAGATTTAGCTTAAGCCCCTTTTACAAACTGTTAGAGTGAATTGAGATGATGGTGCTTGTAATGTGTATAAATATTGTTGTAGCCCTATTAAGCTTCCTTTTTCCTAGAGACAGAAGCTGAGGTCAGGAATCCCAGGAGCCTGCTGTCAGACAGAAGCAGGAAGGGCTTAGAGTGCAGCAGTCCCTGAGAGCTGAGACAAGGAGAAGAAATAAAGAGCTGCCTGTGTGAGAACCCAGGAAAGAGCTGGGAGCAGTCAGCCTATGGAGGAGAAGCTATGGGGTTTGGAAGTCAGCCTTGAGTCAAGATGAGAGAGGATTTTACTTGGACACTGTGTATTGATTGAGGAGCTTGTGACTTACTGTGACCTAAGGATAGATGGTATCTGTATTTTCTGCTACACCTTAAGGATGTGTTGTATGAGGGAAGACCCTAGCCTGGGACTTCCTAATTGTTTAAACAAGTATTTTGGGGAATGTTACTGAATGCAATGATATATCTATGTGCCATATGATATACTGAGTGTTATGATGTGTAAATATATATACATATATAGATAGAGAGATGATATGTTTTGCTTGAGGATGTCATAAATGTTATGCTTTAATTAATTATACTGTGAGATTATACCCTTGAAATTATTCACAGCAGAAGTCCTCAGATGTGTTGCCGTGATTGGTGTTATAGTCCTTAAATCATAGGTGTCTCACAGGGTTCTGTCTTGGGTCTCTTTCTCTTTTCCATCTATACTCCTTCACTTGATCTCATGAGACCCCATAGATTTTTTTTTGCTTTTTGTAGGGCAGTTCGGGTTAAGTGATTTGCCCAAGGTCACACAGCTATTTTGTGTGTGTATGTGTCTGCGTTTGTGTGTGTGTGTGTGTGTATGTGTTAAGTGTCTGAGGCCAGATCCGAACCCAGGTCTTCCTGACTCCAGGGCCAGTGCTCTATTCACTGCGCCACCTAGCCACCTCAGATCCCATAGAATTCATTATCATCTCATTTCTTTTTTTTTAAACAAATGCTTTATTAACTTCTGTTTTACATCATTCATTTCCGCCAGATTTTGAGTTACAATCATTTTTCCCCCATTATTCCCCTACCCAACCTCCCAGAACAGTAATCCCACAAGATATCGCTTCCTCCAATCTGCTCTCTCCCATACCTTCTCCCATACCCCCATCGACTTTTCCATTAGAGGAAGGTGAGTCTTTGCATCCCAATGCCTGCACATCTTATCTCCCTATTACAAGCAAAAGAGTATTAATAATAGTATTTATATAAATTTGAAACATTTAATGTTAAGACCTCGAATTTCAGATCCATTTCCTTCCTCCCTTGTCACCCATTCCTTCTTGGGAGATAAGTAATTCAGTATATGTTGTACATGTCTAGCTATGCAAAACATTATCATAGTAGATATATTGTACAAGGCTGCTTATAATTCCCTCCCACTCATCCCACCCCCCACCTGGTCCATTCCCTACATGATCCTGTCCCTCTTTTATAGTGGGTACTTCCAACCTCCCCTCACCCCAAGGATGCCCTCCCATCCATCATCCCTCCTCCCATCCCCTTCCCCCTATCCTGCTGCAGGTTGAGATATCCCGTTTACTACGTATGTCATTTTCTCCCTGAACCAAATTCAGTTTGAATGTGGTTTTGCCTTTTTAGCCTTCCTTATTCTCCCCCTCTTTTGCAACCACTTCCCCTTGCTTCTTCTGCATGGGATAGTTTACACTACCCTGTCTCTCCCCATCTCCTCTTGCCACTTTCCTCTCTCACCTCATAATTTCATCCCTTGAGTATTCTCCCTTCCCAACAAATTCAACCTATGCCCTCTATCCATATATAACTGTAACCATATACACACACATTCACATATGTATTCATATGACCACACCCCCTTCTTCCATTATTTTCATAGTGAGAAAGATATCATCAGTCATTTATTGCTTTTCCATATAGGAATGTAAATAGTTCAACTTTGATAAGTTCCTTGATTTCTTTTCCCTGATTACCTTCTCAGGCATCTCTTCCTTCGTGTCTGGATGTCAAATTTTCTATTCACTTTCCTCAAGTTGAACAGTCCCCTATTCCACTGAATGACCATATTTTCCCCTGAAACAAAATACTCAGTTTTGCTGGGTAGGTGACCCTTGGGTTCCATTCCCAGTTCTTTTGCCCTCTGGAATATCATATTCCATGCCCTTCGATCCCTCAGTGTAGAAGCTGCCAGGTCCTGGGCTATTCTGATTGTGTTTCCACAATATTGAAATTGTTTCTTCCTGGCTGCTTGAAGTATCTTCTCCTTGATCTGGGGATTCTGGAACCTGGCTATAATATTCCTGGGAGTTTTCTTTTTGGGATCTTTTTCAGGAGGTGATCTGTGGATTCTTTCAACCTCTATTTTCTCCTCTGGGTCTAAAACGTCACGGCAATTTTCCTTGAGAATTTCTTGAAGGGTGATTTCTAGGTTCTTTCTTTGATCATGGCTTTCAGGTAGTCCAATAATTTTTAAATTATCTCTCCTGGATCTATTTTCCAGGTCAGTGGTTTTTCCCAGGAGATATTTCACATTGCCTTCTAATCTTTCATTTGTTTGGATCTGCTTAACAGCATCTTGATTTCTCATAAAGTCATTAGCTTCCATTTGCTCCAGTCTAACTCTGAAGGAATGAATCTCCTCAGTGAACTTTTGAGATTCTTTTTCCATCTGACAAATTCGACTTTTTTTTTTATTTTTTATTTTATTTTTTTTTTTTTTTGCCTTTTGGAGGGCAATTGGGGTTAAGCAACTTGCCCAAGGTCACACGGCTAGGTTTTTGTGTGTTAAGTGTCTGAGGCGGGATCCGAACTCAGGTCCTTCTGACTCCAGGGCCGATGCTCTACTCACTGCGCCACTGAGCCGCCCCAAAATTCGACTTTTTAAGACATTCTTCTCCTCATTGCCCTTTTGGGCCTCCTTTGCCATTTGAGTTAGTCTATTTTTTAAGGTGTTGTTTTCCTCAGTCAGGCTGTTGACCCTCATTTCATACTTTTCCTGCATCCTTCTCATTTCTCTTTCCAATTTTTCCTCCACTTCTCTTATTTGATTTTAAAGTCCTTCTTAAGGTCCTCTATGGCCTGCAACCCGCTCATGTTTTTCCCTGGGGCTTTTGGAGCAGGACTTCTGACCTCACAGTCCTTTTCCCGCTCTATGCCCCCAAAATAGGAGTCTAGGGTTGCATTTTTCTGTTTCCTTTGCCTTAGCATGTTGCCACTTAATTGCTTGACTTTTGGGCTTGTTGCCACACTATGGCTTTAAGGCCAGATAGAGGAATTTTCGTCCCGAACATGTGGGGAGCAACTTCCGTTTCTGGCAAGCTGTAAACCCACCCACGACTTCCACCCTAGATCACAATCCAGATCCAGGGAGGTTAAAGCAAGAGCGATTACCCCCCAAGACTGATCGCTGGATCTCCCTACAAATTCGCAGGCTAGGAGCTGCCTCTGAAATCTACAAAATGGCGTTTGTCCTCAGCGGCTTCTAGCCCCCAGGGGAGGGAGCCGACGCATTCCCTAATACCAGTCCCAAAGTCCATAGGACACTAACCTCTTACTTTGTCCCAGGCAATTCTATGTTGATAATTCTGGAGTCGCCACAGCTCCTGGTGTTCTGGGCTTCCTCCAGGCGGCTGCTGGCCCTGCCGCCCAGGGGCTAAAACCTCGGCTCATGCGGACCTGGGCTCGGCTCGGCTCGGCTCCTGCGCTCTGCGTGCTGCACTCTGCCAGGTCCCAGACCACTGCGCTGGTCCTTCCTGCAGGGCTGCTGGGCTGTCCTCAGCGGGAGTTTAGCTTCTCTGTGTCGTTCTGTGGGTGCTGGGGCTCCAGAAGTTGTTCAGAGTCCCCTTTTACATCGTTTGGTGGGAATGTGGGGGCAGAGTGGCTTGGATGAGCTGTTTCTACTCCGCCATCTTGGCTCCGCCCCCCCATCATCTCATTTCTTATGATTCTCAAAAATATCTATCCTACCTCAACCACTCTGCTGATCTCTACTCCAGCATTTCCAACTGCCTTACAGGCACCTCAATCTGGATGTCTAATATGTATCTTAAATTCAACATGTCCAAAACTGATATTATTATCTTTTCCCCTAAGCCCTCCTCTATTTCTAATTTCTCTATTACCATTGAGGAAAATATCATCCTCTCAGTGGTTTAGGCTATAAAGTTAGGTGCACCTTTGACACCCCATATCCCTATATCCTATGTGTTGCAAAGGTCTTTCTATTTTACCTTTGCAACATCTCTCTCCAAAACGTCCCCTTCTCTCCTCTGACACTGCCATCACTTTGGTGCAGGCCTTTATCAGATCACTCTTAGAATACAGTAATAGCCTGATGGTGAGGCTGCCGGTCTCAAGACTCTGCCCACTACAATCCATCCTCCATTCAGCTAACGAAGTGATTTTCCTAAAGTTTAGGTTCAACCACACCACCCCCATACTGCTGTAAACTCTATTGGTTTTCAATCACCTCTAGGATCATATCCAAAAGCTGATGTTTGGCATTTGAGGTCCTTCATAACCCAGACCCTTCCTACTTTCCAGTCTTCTTACACCCTGGCACATACTCTTTGATCCAGTGACTTTAATTTTGTGTTCTTCCATAAATAGTACACATCATCTCTTGGCTCTTTGTATTTTCTCTGGTTGTTACCCATTCCTAGAATTCTACCCCTCCTCATCTCTGCCTACTGCCTTCCTTGACTTCTTTTTAGTCTCCATAAAAATCCAATTTTCTATAGGATGTCATTCCAATCTCTTTTAATTTTGGTTCTTTTGTCTCTTAATTATTTCTTAATTATCCTGGATATAGATTATTTAAACATATTTGTTTACTTATTATCTCCTCTATTAGATTTTGAGCTCCTTGAAGGCAAAAATTGTCTTTTGCCTCTTTTTATGTCCTCAGTGCTTAGCATAGTGCTTGGCACATGTCCAGTAAATATTTTATGACTGACTCATCCAGTCTTTCACATTTTTCTGTAGTACTTTTATTGGCTGGGTTGGTTGAGAAATTGGTAAATTTTCTTGATAGTTGTGACAATTTCTTTTTGCAGTAAAATTGGTTACAGTAAGACTACAGATGACCTGCCTTCTATTTATCTAAGACACTCTCTCAGCACTGTATGATTGTATTTTTGGCCTCCAAATTTTACTTTTAGAAATACAATACCATGCCAACAGCAGATCTTCAGGCTAATAGCCAGTCATATTCTCCCCTAACAGTAACAAAAAGTGAAGGTTGGGAGTAAGGCAATAATAAAGTTATAGCTATGTCTGATTTTTTGGCTTACATAGACAAAATTAGAATGACTTCCTTAGGAGCATGTTTTCTATTGATTGAGACCAAAGACCTTCCATGTCTTCTTATCATATACCATTCTCTCCCATATATTTCATCAAATAATTCATATTTTACCACACTATGTGCTAGACCCCTTCTATTTATTTCTTTACCAATTCAATGGCATTCATGTGTTGTTCCTATATCATATTAATATTCCTCATTCTCACCAATAACCAGTTCATGTCCTTTCCCAATCAAGTATTTTTAAGAGTGTCTTTCATGACACATTTCTAGTACAAGTCATTTTAGTAACGTGCACTAGAACGCCTGCACATAATATGCATCTTTCCCTTGCCTTTTGAGTCCCTTGAAAATTGGATCTTTCATGGTCTTCCATGGATTTATAGTGACATAACACTATAAGAATATTGAGGTTAAGATGGATATTGACTTCAGGAAGCAGCTTGGACTTTTTGAAAGCACTCCAACTATTTCCCAATTGTAACCTAGCCTAATTAGATTTCTTGTTCCAAATCATTTCCTGTCTTTATTGCCTGACCAACATACATAAATACATATGGTTTGAGAAATTAACTTTGGACTAACCACCCTAGTACTCATAATCTAGGCAAGAAGTCTTTTTAATCTATTGTGATTTCCCAATATGTATAGTTAGATTGATATGTATATATATGCATATATATGTATATATATATTAGATTGATAAAAACAAAATTGATTTCATGAAAAGTTTTTCAATATTCTGGTTTTTAAGCTGTTAGTCCAACATTATTTCCAAAAAGGGGCACTTGGAGAAACTCATTATCGATAGGGAACCTTTCTTTTCTTGCAATCCCACGCAAGATACCTTTCATAAAAGACTACATGTTATAAGAGTCAGTGTGGTAAAGTGGAAAGAGTGAAATATTAATGTCAGAAAATATTTGTTCTTGAATTACACTTCTATGCCTACTCTCTGTGGGACAAATACCAAGTGTCTTAATTCCTCTAGGCCTCAATTTCCAGATCAATTAAATGAAAATATCAATGTCTCAAATATCTGTAAAGAACAAATGAAATATCATACACATAGTTCTTTTCAAATCTTAATATAAATGCCACTTGCAGATATTTGGCGCATGTATGATTGATATTATACTGCTTGCCTTCTAAATAGGTGCAGAAGGGGTGGGAAGGAGGGAAAAAATATGTAACTTAAAATGTAAAAAGAATGTTCAAATAAATAATAAATTAAAATAAAAGGACACATATTAACATTAAAAAAACAAATAAAAAATAAAAACCTCACATTAATGAGAAACATGAGAAAAGACTATGTCTACAATTTTAACAGGATGCAGTAGTCATCGCCAAAGAGATTTTCTATTATCTAGGCAAAAGGTACATGAAACTTTGACTATAATCCCTGGGCAAAAGCATCACAGATTAAGATTTGGAAGGGATTTTAGAGGTCAGGAAGTACACCTTAAGCTCTTCCATGGCCTGTAACCAATTCATATTTTTTCTTGGAAGCTCTTGTTGCAGGAGTTCTGACTTTGCTGTCTTCCTTCTGTTCCATGCTTTGATCTTTTTTATCCCCAAAAAAGGAATCCAAAGTCAGATTTCTGTGCTTGCTTTGCTTCCTTTGCTTGCTCATGTTGTCACTCAATTACTTGACTTTTGAGCTTTTTGCCACAGTAGAACTGTTTCCAGAGAAGAGAGCTTTGTACCAAATTGCTGGGGTTTTCACATCTGCCAGAGCTGTTAGTTGGCTGCCCTCTCTGAAGCCTCCACATGCTTTGGGTCACTGGTCACACACCCCAGGACCTCCACCCTAGACAGCAATCCAGATTCGAGCAGGTTAAAGCAAGAGAGATTACCACCTCAGAATGGTTGCTTGGTCCCCCTACAATCTGCAGGCCAGGAGCTCTGAAGCAGCCAGTGACCACCACCACACCTCAGCCACTTCTCCCCATGAAGCCAAGGCTGGACCACATTCCTGGGCTCCCTGTTCCCAAAGTCTACACTGACCTCTCTCTTTGTCTTTGGGATTTATGGGTTCATAATCATGGAAAACTCCACAGTTTCTGGTGATCTACTTTTCAGAAGTCCCTATAGCACCAAGTCCTTCTTTTACTGACAGTGATGAAGAACAAAGGGGCTAAATGACTTGCCCAGAGTCACACAGGTAGTAAGCAGCAGAACCAAGTTTTAAACCTAGTTTCCTCACCACCAGATCCAGTACTCTTGTCCTGATGATACATGATCTATCTCATGAAAAACATGATAATAATAATGACATTGTTCTAGAAATCTTCACAAGGGCCAACTTTATTTTTATACTAATCCTACTAATGCAGCAGAATGCAATAATGACTTTTAAAGCATGATAAACATTTCTCACCTCAATAGCCATTTTAAATGTGTGTAAATCTGATCCATGCCAGTCATTAAAATTGAGACAATAATTGGTGGGACTGTCATAATTTCTCATGAGCCACTCCTTTGTTCTAATTGAAAGTATAACAATATTTACATATTAACCACTTGTTTAAGAACTGATAAAGAAATTAGTTATTTTCTCTAACAGGCTGCTTTCTAGAGCTTTACTTTGGGGTGAAAATTAAAATGTATTACTAGTTTTGTCCTCCCTTTACAACACTAATGGAGAAAATAGTTGATTATTTAAGTGGATAAGAGAGCCAACACCAATAGAGCTACAATTGCTTATGAAAACAGTTCATTTCTTTGTTTAGTTTAGTGACAGCTGTAATTTCGGTGGACGTGGATTTTTATCATCCATGTAAGTGAAATGGCGGTTTGTGTAAAATGCGTAGCCCTAGTTAATTGCATTCTACAGCTTAGTTGTAAAATACCACTTCTAACAATAAAAATCTTGATTCTGAGTTAAAATCCAAATTGTCCTTAATGACTTCCTTAATTAGCTAGATTTCAGTAGTGGAAGGTAAATCACCCTCTTCACGTTGTGTAGTTTAAATTTTTTAAAGCATATAGATAATAAGTAGATAAAGACATCTGTGTATATTATTGAACAGAACAAGAGTACTAACTAGAAAAAAATTAACTGTCACAAGTTATAAGTAGATATGATGCACATAAACACAAAGCTATGTGATATCTAACGCAATGCCTGGCATGTGGTTGGTTCTTAATAAACACCAGCCGAGTAAAGAAAAGTTAACTTTTTTATATAAACCTGATCAATCTGTATTATTTGATTTAAAATAAAATAGTGATTTTCTCAGTAGCAAATTGCATGAGGCTGAATTTCTGTTGGATTGCGTGTTTTAGCATGGTATAATGAATGGAAGGAACAGTAGATTTTGAATCAGAGTATTTCTGAGTTCAAATCTCATTTCCATTATTGGCTCCTTTTGTGACTCTGAGTGAGTCATTTAAATTCTCTGTGCCTCAGTTTCCCATCTGCAAAAACGAATTTTTGGATTAGATGACCTATAAGATTATATGAAGATATAATTTTTGTGTTTTATCCATTTAAAGAAAATTTAAAGTCAAATGGAAAGTATCATATAGACTTCCTACCTGATCCCCACTCCTTTATGTTTTTTTTACTCTAAAATAATTTCCACAGCTATGTGATGGTGAAATAATGAAAATGAATATAAGTAAGTGAAGCATACTTTGGCAATTCAGGCATATTTTGCTATAGTAGTATACAAACAAGTCCCGAATTTAGATCAATGAGCAAATAAATTATTTGTAGCTGAGATAATTCACATACATTAGTATATAAGTTTATCCTGACATTTTCCATCATTTCCTGATTTTATTCTCCCCTCATCTGAAGTATTTCTATAAATCTGGATGACTTCTTCTTTAAGTTGTTTCAGAGGTGAGTCTTGCTCAGTTGAACTAGTTGACTTCTGAGGTCTCTCCAACTTTGAAATACAATAATAATGAGATATTACATTGGGATCTGTGACCTCATCAATCAATCAACAGGAATATTTAAGTACCTACTTTGTGCTCTGCACTATGTTTGACACCAGGGATACAAAGACAAAAATTAAATATTCTATGCTGTCAAGGAACCTAAATTCTACAAGGAGAAACAATAACAGAACTTCCTCTATTCCAAATTTACAACTCATCCAGACCTTTCTATTCAGTGCAATCATTCTGTTTGTGCTCCTAAGGGGCCCACCCTACATATTTAGGGTCTTCCCCAAATCTCTTAATATTGAATATGAGCTCCTTTCAGGTTGGGGATTACTCTCTCTTTCCCTTGTGTTCCCACTGCTTGACGTGGTGTCTGTCTCATAGTAAGCATTTAATAAATAAATAAGTCATTTTCATTCATGTATTAATAGCAACGAAATACACAAGATATAGTCAAAAGTCAACAGTGAAAAACATTTAATAAGCACCTATTATTTTCAATGACAGCTAGGTGGTGCAGTACATACAGTGTTAGGCCCGGTGTCAAAAAGATTCATCTTTTGCAAATGTGGCCTCAAAAACTTACTAGCTGTGTGACTTTGGGCAAGTCACTTAAACCTGTTCACCTCAGTTCCTCATCTATAAAATGAACTAGAGAAGAAAATGGCAAACCACGACAGTATTTTTTGCCAAGAAAACATCAAATGTGTCATGTAGAGTTGGACATGACTGAAATGACTTAATGACAACAGGCACTGATGTACCAGGCACTAGTTATCTGTTCATTTTGCTCTATAACTTCCCTACATTTTTTCCTGAAGATGCAACTCTCCAATGATATCCATTACACAACTTCTGCATATTTCTTCATTAATTGTTTACCACCAACAGCCATCATATGACTTTACAACTTTGATCGAAATGGATAGTTATATATAGGGATCTCCCCCCCCCCCCCCCGGCCTCTCTCTCTCTCTCTCTCTCTCTTTCTCTCTCTTTCTCTCTCTCTCTCTCTCTCTCTCTCTCTCTCTCTCTCTCTCTCTCTCTTTAGCTAGCTAAAGATAATTTCTGCACTAGAATAGAATCTAATTGTTACCATTGTGAAGAGAACAGAGGATGCATTATTATTCTGTAGAAGAGCAATGACTATCCATAGCTTTAAAGAACACTTATGAATCCCATCATCCTGGAGTGTAAAGGGCTATTTCACAAAGGCAATAAAGGAATGGGAAAGGTATTTAGTGTTGTAAACTACCAAGTTCTCTACCTTTCCACTAACCTACTTGATTCAGGTACATTTCAAAATTTAATAGGATAAAGATCTTTAGAGTGTTGATATATGTTTGCCAAGACAAGTTACTACATTTTATTTCTCTTCATATCATAAACACAAGAGCTATAAACTTAAGGTCTTTAGTCAGATATATCTGCACAAGGTAAATTGCCTACTGTTTACATAAAAATATCTATAAAATTCAAATAAAGGAAAAGCCCTAACATTAGTTTTTTCATAATACTGGAATCTGGGGCCTGGTTATCAGGGTAACTGAGGATTTCTACTTTATACATCACCAAGAACTTATATAAATGAAAATTCCTACTTAGACAGCAAATGAACTACTGCTGCCATGTTCCCACACTACTTGTACTATCTGAGAACCTCATTGCTCTTTTTGACTAAACATTAGCAATAATTTATTCTGTAAACACCTAGAGGAGAAATGGGACCCTTTGAGACAGATCAAGTTGTAATAGCCATTAATAGCCATTCAGCTTTCTTACCCCCTGCAGGCACACTCACTTTCCTGGTATTCTTCAATAATCCTCTGAGCAATATGGCAGACAATGGAGCTGTCCACCATATCCATTGGAGGAGGAGGGATTAATAAAGCTGAGCCAAGCAGAGTTAGAGGCAGTCAGATAGGAGACTCCCCACTTTTTTATCCAAAATTGCTCAGTTTTTAGCAATTTTATGCTTTCCCACTTCCCTCTCCCACAATCTCATATAAGAACTTTAAAGCTCTTAGAGTTGAGTAGAAGGAGAAAGAAAAAACACCTAACGTAGAATTATAAGACTTTGTGCATCTTTACAACATTTCTTCCCCCTACCTGCCTTCACTAGAATTACCAAAGAGGAGGCAACAATTAACTTATTAGGGATACTGAAGGAGATTTTCCATAATGAAGTCTATATGTGAACCTAAACAGTCAGTTAATTAAACATTTAAAATTAACATTTACTCTGTGCCAGGAATTATGCTGAGATGAAGTTGCAAAAAAAAAGAAAAGAAATGAAAAGAAAAGAAAAGAAAGCCTTAACAAAATAACAGACCTAGACCTCAAGAATTTCACATTCCTTGTGGAGAGATAATGCATAAATATCTAGGTACATATAACATCTATATGGAATAAATAAATAGATTGACATAAGACTAAAAGACTATTCCATAGCTAACTAGTTATTGTCAAGTACTACTAATCTTTATGTGTATGGGTCTTTCTATTACTGATCTTGCACTAAGTGGTAAATAAATATTTTTTGGCTCTAATTGGGTAGTAAGTCAAACTCTATGTGCCTTTATCACATTCCTTTGGCTTAGGAAGGAAATGTTTTCTGTTAAATAGAATTTCTGCATTCCACCAATAGGATAACCATATTGGCAGCTGAAATGATGATGCTGAGGGAGAATGATCCCTAAGTGAAATAAGAATATCTTTAGAAGTAGCAGATATAAAAATCAATGAAAATCTTCTATGAAAGACTGGATAAGCACTTGTAGGTAAGTTGTTGAAGGGATTCTTTTTTGCTTTAGAGATAAACTAAATGGTCACTGAACTCCCAATTCTGAGATACTATAATTAAATCTTAAATAATAGCCAATGTAATTTTAGTGTTGAATATTGTAGTAATTCTTTGAAAATTGTGATATACATATGGTCTAAAAGGTGGTTTAAAATTAATGAGGATAGCTAATTATGTATATTTGATGAAATGTGAGAAAATATCCCATAGCATAGAGGACTGTTGTGCAGCATTAGAAAAGTTTTGCTAACTATACCTGACCTGAGACAAAGATTCACCTTAGCCAGCTGAGAGAAGTGCTAGGCACTATCACTAAAGAGGAAAAAATATATAAAAATCACAAGTCACAGGATAAGGAACTTCAAGGATCTTTAGAGATTATCTAGTCCAAGTTCTTCATTTTACACATAAAGAAACAACTCCAAAGGTGAAGCAACTTGTCAAAATAGACCCAGAAACAGAAGTAAGATTCAAACTGAGATCCTCTTACTTCAGTTAATAAATAATATAGAGAGGCAGCCAAAATGATGGAGTAAAGGTAGGGACTCACTGGAGAACTCACCCAAACTCCCCCAAATACCTTTAAACAATGGCTCTGAACAAATTCTAGAGCGGCAGAACCTACAAAATGATGGAATGAAACAATATCTCAGCCAAAGACAACTTAGAAGTTAGTAAGGAAAGGCCAGTTGGACCAGGGTGAGAGAGGAGCCCAGACCAGCACAGGCCATGCCAGCACAGACATCCAGAAAATCAGGAGCAGGCCTCAGGGCAAGTGAATCAGCAGCACCAATGGCAGTTTCCAGGCCTCTCAATCGAGATCATAAAGGTATTGTATAAGAGATAAGAAGGAAATTTACAGGGATCCCTTTCCTGGCACCAGGGGCAAAACTCTGTTGTACTGACTACACTTGTATTTGGGTTGCAGTCCTGGGTCTTAGTCCCAGTGCAAGGAGAAGCACTATCAGAGCAGAACTTAACCACCTCAGGGGAGTAAGGATCATTGTTACATTTCCATGGTTGTAAACAGTGCTGGTGGTCACTCAAAAACCAGTGCTCAGTACAGGAGAGTAGTAAACACACATCTTTTTAGATCATACCAGTTTGGAAGACAAACACACACACACACACACACACACACACACACACACACACACACACACACACACTAAAACCTGAAGCTTGGGGCAGTGCCCCCTCCACTTGGGAAACAGAACCTCATTTTTGCATAGAATGAAATGTCAAGAAATGGACTATAAAGTGAACAAAAAACATTTTAAAAAATCTCACCATAGAAAGTTACTATGGTAACAAGGGAGAACAACATACAGACTCAGAAGAAGACAATAGGCAAAATTCCTGCACCCTCAAAGAAAAATGTTAATTGGGCTCAGGTCATGAAAGAGTTCAAAAAGGATTTTAAAAATCAAGTGGGGGGGGGGGGGGCAGAACCAAGATGGAGGAGTAGAAACAGTGAGTCCAAGGCACTCTCCCCCCAGATCACCTCCAAACTATGTAAAAGGGGACTCTGAACAACTTCTGGAGCCCCACCACCCACAGAACAACAGAGAAGCTAACCTCCCACTGAGGACAGCCCAACAGCCCTGCAGGAAGGACCAGCACAGCACTCTGGGAGCCAGCAGCGCAGCACGGGACAACCGAGCCCAGGCCCGTGTGAGCAGCGGTTTTAGCCCCAGGGCGGCCAGGCCAGCAGCCAGCTTGAGGAACCCCAGAACACCAACAGCTGTGGCGATTCCAGAATTATAAACTCAGATATGCCTAGCACAAAGTGAGAGGCTAGTGCCCTATGGACTTTGGGACCAGTATTTGGGGAATGCGTCGGCTTCCTCCCCTGGGGGCTAGAAGCCACTGAGGAGACACGCCATTTTGTAGTTTTCAGTGGCAGCTCCAGATGGGGAGAGACAGGGTAGGGTAAACTATCTCATGTAGAAGAATCAAGGGGAAGTGGCTGCAAGGGAGTGGGAGAATAGGAAGGCAAAAAAGGCAAAACCACATTCTCATTGAATTTGGTTCAGGGAGAGAATGACATACATACTAAATGGGATATCTCACCCTGCAACAGAATAGGGGGAAGGGGGATGAGAGGAGGGATGATGGATGGGAGGGCATCCTTGGGGGGAGGGGAGGTTGGAAGTACCCACTATAGAAGAGGGACAGGATCAAGTAGGGAATGGATCAGGTGGGGGGTGGGATGGGTGGGAGGGAATTATAAGCAGCCTTGTCCAATATATCTACTATGGTAATATTTTGCATAGCTATACATGTACAACACATACTGAATTACTTATCTTCCCAGAGGGAATGGGTGGCAAGGGAGGAAGGGAATGGATCTGAAATTCAAGGTCTTACAATTAAATGTTTAAAATATATATAAATACTATTATCAATACTCTTTTGCATGTAATTGGGAGATAAGATGTGCAGGCATTGGGGCACTGAAATTTACCTTGCTCTAATGGAAAAGTCGAAGGGGGTATGGGAGCAGATATGGGAGAGAGCAGATTGGAGGAAAGGATATCTTGTGGGACTGCTATTCTGGGATGGTGGGTAGGGAAAAAACGGGGGAAAATTTTTTAACTCAAAATCTGCCAGAAATGAATGATGTAAACCAGAAATCAATAAAGCATTTGTTTAATTAAAAAAAATCAAGTAAGAGGGGCAGAGGAGAAGTTGGGAGGAGAAATGAGAGTGATGCAAGAAAATTATGAAAAGCAAGCCAATAGCTTAGTAAAGGAGGAACCCAAAATACTGAGGAAAACATCACCTTAAAAAGCAGAATAGGTCGGGGCGGCTAGGTGGCGCAGTGAATAGAGCGCCGGCCCTGGAATCAGAAGGACCTGAGTTCGGAGCCGGCCTCCGACACTTAATCCGCACAAACAAAAACCTAGCCGTGTAACCTTGGGCAAGTTACTTAACCCCAATTGCCTCAAAGCGGCTGTGGTGGCGCAGTGAGTAAGAGCGCCGGCCTCGGAGTTTGGATGACCCGAGATCAGATCCGGCCTCAGAAAATGAGCACCCACGCATAAATCAAATGACTAGCCGTGTAACCTTGAGCAAGTTACTTAACCCCAGTTGCTTTAAAAAAAAAAATTAAAAAGCAGAATAGGTCAAACAGGAAAAAGAAATACAAAAATTCACTAAAGAGAAGAAACGCTTAAAAAATAGAATAGGCTAAAAGGAAAAGGAGGTACAAAATTTCACTGAAGAAAATAATTTCTTAAAAGTTAGAATTGGGCAAGTGGAAGCTAATGACTTTATAAGACATCAAAAAACAAACAAAATCAAAAGATTGACATAAAAGAAGAAAATTTGAAATAGCTCATTGGAAAAAAAACACACAACAAACTTTGAAAATGTATCCAGGGGACATGGTTTAAGAATTATTGGACTACATGAAAGTCATGGTCAAAAATAAAAATGTAGATATCATCTTTCAAGTAATTTTTTTTTTGCTTTTTGGAAGGCAGTTGGGGTTAAGTGACTTGCCCAAGGTCACACAGCTAGTTTTTTGTGTTAAGTGCCTGAGGCCAGATTTGAACTCAGATTTCAAGTAATTTTCAAGGAAATTTGCCTTGATATTCTAGAATCAGAGGGTAAATAGAAATTGAAAGAATCCATTGAGCCCACCCTGAAAGAGATACCAAAATGAAAACTCTCAGGAATAATATAGTCAAATTCCATTCATCCAAGATCAAAAAGAAAATACTGTAAGTGGCCAAAAAGAAATAATTCAAATATCATAGAGCTCCAGTCAGGATAACATAGGATTTAGCAGTTTCTACATTAAAAGATGAAAGGGCTTGGAATATGATATTTCAGAAGGTAAACGAGTTAGGCCTACAACCAAGAATCACCTACCCAGCAAAACTGAGTATAATCCTAAAGAGGAAAAATGGATACTCAGTGAAATAGGTAACTTTCAAGCATTTCTGATGAAAAGACCAGAGCTGAATAGGAAATTTGACTTTCAAATACAAGATGGAAAAGAAGCATAAAAATGAATCTTAAGGGATTCTAAAGGTTAAACTCTTCATATCCTGCAGAGGAAAATGACGTTTATAACTTCTAAAATCTTTCTTATTATTAGGTCAGCTAAAAGGAGGACATGTAGACAGAAAACAGAGGTATAAATTGAATTTGATGCTATGATTATCTAAAAAAATGAAATCAAATAATGTGAATGCACTGAGAGAAGGGGAAAGAGAGCAGTAGAAATTATCTGATATAAAAGAGGTTTGAAAGAGATTTTACAATGGAGGGGAAAATGGGTGGAGTGGGGAGGAGAACACATGAACCTTACTCTCATTTGAATTGCCTCAAAGAAGGAATAATATACACTCATTTCAGCATAGAAATCCATTTTGCTATACAGGGAAGTATAATGGTAATGTAGCTTGAATTTGAAGATCCCTTTGTATTGGCAAAGGTAACAGGTAGTTAGTACTTAGTAATTAATCAAGCCTCTGTTAAAGAAACAGAAGGTGTTACCCCCTGTTGCTGATGTAACAGGAAGGGATTGAACAGGGAGGGGCAACACTATATATAAGGAAAAGCCCCAGAGAGGGAGAGACAGATTGTCTTGAAGCAGACTTCATGGAGGCAGAAGCTGCTGCTGCCAGGGAGACTGAGGAGGAGCAGAGGAGGCTGAAGAGGAAAGGCTCCCCACAGGCTGCAGAGAATAATTTTGATTTGGAGAATCTGGATGAAGTGATTTTGATTCTGGGAACCAGCTGAAACTTCTGATCAGTCCAAGGGCCAGCCAGAGCTACTGAGGCTGTTGAGGATTTCCATGGGCCAGCCAGAGCTGCTGAAGACTGAGGAAGCATGACTGTGATGCTGGCACTTTGTGTGAACCTGTTGGTGGCTTTGTTAAGCCTTGACTTCCCAGAAACAGAGAATGTGAAGGATTTGAGATAGTCTGGACACTGTGAGCTCCAGTGTGGAGCAGGAACTATACAGAGAGCTGGACAAGGACCTGGGAGCTGTCTGCCTTTGAACCCAGGTGACAGTTTAGTAAATCCAGGTAGGATCTGGGACCATGGAAGGGGATCCAGGAAATATGAGGGACCACTCCAAGTCAAGATGAAAGAAGACTATAGTTGGATACTATGTACTGACTAAGAAGATTATAATTTACTAGTGACCTAGGGGTGAAGTGTCTGTGTATTTTCTGATAAATGCTTGAGTTACTAATGATTGTTCTTTGTTCCAAAACTTTGTGACCACTGTAGTGGAAACTCTGTGGCCATTTTTTTTCTGATAAGTTGTTGTGAATGCTATATTTTGATTTTCTGTGATAAGTTGCAATATTGTGAATGCTGTACTTTGAGTTACTGTGAATTTTTTGCTTTGATCTGTCATGGAATAGAGTGTTCACTATACTGTATAATCAGAATCTTAAAAGCTGTTCACAATAGCATTCTTCCAGAAAGCTACTCGTGCATGGCATTACAGGAAGTAGGAGGGGAAGGGAATAAGAGAAGGCAGAGGAGAACTGATAGAATGGAGAGCAGTTTGAGGGAAGTAAAAATCAGAAGCAAACCAATTTTGAGACTGGACAGGGCAAAAGGAGAAAGAATAGGATAAATGGAGGAAATAGAATGGAAAGAAATAGCTGTTAATAATTACTATGAAAATAATTATGGTCAGTTTCTTTGATAAAGACTTCATTTCTCAAACATATAGAAAATGATTCAAATTAATAAAAATAAGAGCCATTCCTGAACTGATACATGTTCAAAATTTATGAACCGGCAGTTTTCAAAGTAATCAAAGCTATCTATAGCCATAAGGAAAAATAGGCTCTAAATCGCTATTGATGAAATACAAATTGAAACAGTTCTAAGCTATTACCTCACATCATTCTTATAGGCTAATATGACAGAAAAGGAAAATGACAAATGTTGGAGAGGATGTGAAAAAATCAAAACAATAATGTACTATTTGTAAAGTTGTATACTGAATCAACCATTTTGAAGAAAAATTTAGAAATATGCCCAAAGGGCTATAAAACCATGCATGTACCTAGAAATGGCTACCCTTACAAGGTTTGTATCCCAAAGAGATAAAAAGCAAATAGGAAAATAACCTACGTGTATAAAAATGTTTATAGAAGCTCTTTTAATGGCATCAAAGAATTGGAAATTGAGGGGATGTCAATCAATTGGGGAATGGCTAAAGAAGTTGTTTTCTATTATTGTAATTGAATACTATTGTGCTTTAAGAAATGAGCAGATTTCAGAAAAACCTAGAAAGAATTATATGATCTGATGCTAAGTGAAGCTAGCAGAACCAGGACAACATTGTAGACAGCAAGAGCAACACTGCTTGATGATAAACTATGGTAGACTTAGATTTTCTTAGCAATACAATGATCCAAGGCGATTCTGTATGGCTTGTGATGAAAGATGCTGTCCATCTCTAGAGAAAGAACTTGTAGAGCCCAGATGCAGATCAAAGTTACTCTCTCTTTATTTTTCTTGGGTTTTCTTTCACAAAATTACTTACATGGAAATGTGTTTTTGCATGATTACACATGTCAAGAGAAAATTTGAAACTCAAAACTTGAAGAAAAGATAGTTAAAATTGTTCTATATGTAATTGGGTAAACAAAAAAAAATAAGATTAAAAAGTAAAAACATCATAGAGCAGGGCTAAACAGAGGAACGCAGTCAGAAAGAGATTTCAATACCCCATATACTCCCATCAACAATAAGATACTGCAAAGGAGGAAAGAACCAGATTCAATTATCCCTATTCCAACATGGCTATTATAAAAATATGTTAGAAACCTAGATTATGGAAACCAATTAAACTTTTGCATGCTGAGTGAATTTGTAAACTATTTTAATAGCTGATGTATAATATTTTAATGGAGGTAGAGATATTTATGAGTTTAGTGAACTTCCAAGTGAGAAAACTCCCTCTATCCAATGCAAATGTGTACCCTCTCTATAACTAATAGTCTTACAGAATTTTCTAGAGCACTGAGAGTTTAAATGATTTGCTGAGGGTCTCATAGACAGTATGTATCAGAAGAGGATTTTTAAAGAATCTCAGCAAATTAGTTAAGAGTCAGAGACCCAGATTTCTCTACCATCAACTTTCTGAATAAAAAAGAAGTAAAAAGTAAAACTATTACAAAGATTCTCATTTAAGTGATAATATTATAAATTAAGCCAAATGACAACTAGACTTGGATCAAAGGATCAATTAATGTTAGAACAAAGGGAGATCATTAATTGTTGGAATATAAAGTTTTGCCCCTTTGTTAAAAGTGAATTCTTAAGGGAAAAATGTGGCAAAAAATGAAATATATATGTGAGTGTGTGTGTATGTTCATATATATGACTCAATGTGTGTATATTCCCCAGTTATATTATGTGTGTATATATGTGTATATGTATGTGTGTATGTATGCATTATGTGTGTATGTTTTATATGTGCTTGGGTGTGTATATTGCCTCATTTGACAAAGAGTAGAGCCTAAAAAAGAGAGAGAGGGAAAAACATAAATGATGGGTGATAAGTGAAATCTAATCACTTTGTAGTTATCCCTCAACATCTGAAGTTTTAATTCAACCCCATAATTCCTATACATAATTCATAGCCAAGCAACTCCTGGCACTATTATTGGATTTAAACACATAAATGGGTGGTTAGTGTAGATGAATAAATTATCTTGATGAGCCATTTTTATTTCATCATCTCTTTTCAAGGAAAGCGTGTGGGTAGTTTGGCAGGCTTTCCTTGAAGAATAATACTGTATAATTATCATGCCAAATATTCATGTCATATAAAGTAATAATAATAAGACACACATGACACTGACAACATAGGGAAACCATCAAATTTTGGATGAGGTACCTTGGAGAGTATTTGCTTCTTTTATGCCGTCATCAACAATACAGAAGTACTGAGCACCTGTGTGCAAGACATGGGGTGAAGTGCTGGAAAGAGAGGGAGGGAGCCTCTGTTTTTAATGAGTTGACAATTCAGTGAGAGAAAGAGCACATATGTGTGACTTCCTGGAAAGATGACTTGCCTTGAAGTCAGAACACCTGGATCTAATTACTGATTTTACCAGTGTGTGACCTTTCTGGGCCTCCATTTTCCATCCATAAAATGATCACATAATATGTACACAAATATTTTGTGAGGGAAAAAAAAACTCTTATAGAATATGAACCAGCAATCAAGTACTGAGTCATTGTACTATTATTACAAAAGTAATAACAATGCGAGATTGGCTAAATTAACTGACAGAAAAATAGGTCCTAAGTCTCCATGATGTAAGATCTCAGCAGGCTAGAGACAATTGTGAACGTTTTATAGAAAAGGAAGAATTTGAGAAGACCTTGTCAATCTTCTAATAGCAAGATGGCCTGCTTAACATCTTCCTTTCCCCCATGACAATGTGTGCCTCCAGCCTGCTCCCTTCATCCTATCTTTCCACATATCCACCAAGCAAAACTCTTTTCTTCTTTACCTAGTTTTATCCCTTGCCCTCCCTATATCCATTCCCAATTGACTCATCTTCCCTCCTACTCCTTCAATTGCAATCTGGCATTTGTCCTCACCACTCTTTAGACTTTATTTCATATTTATAAGCCATCCAATCATGAATCCAGACCATTTATCCCCCCCACCCCCATGAATGTCACACTTTTCTTTACTTGGGCTAGCACCCTTCCTGTTAGATCTCTAGAATACATATCCACATTTTCTGGAGATCTTCATCTATTTATCTATATAACTTTTGCCCTGTGGCCCAATGTGACTGAGAGCAAATCTACCTAGCTCACTATATCTAACTAGTCTTAGATTATGGTTCAAATTCATCCAGTCATCCAGTCATCCACCCAGGACATCTTGTCATCCCCCATGTCCCTTTCTACATCTTGGCTGAGTACAGTAATTGAATCAATGGTTACAATTGCTCCATTGCTTCTGGAAAGAACCCAGGGTCAATACCTAGTTAAGCATAAATCCTAGATTCACACAAAGACTCTGACTGAAAATCTAACCTTTTTTTCACTTTTAATAGACTTCATGGAAATACTGAAGTTCAAAGGGAACCTGAGGTACCATATGATTTTATAAGTGGGGAAACCAAGACTCAGAAAAGTTAAATGATTTGTCCAAGAAACACAGTTCATCTAACTCCTTTACTGAATTCTTCAAGCACACTTTAAAATATAATATCATAAATAAAGCTATGAAACAACACTGTTTAAAATGGTACTTGTTGATGGATTTATTAAGACAATGAGATTAAATCCTTCTTGTGACCAGAGCCGGGGAGGAAAAGAATTCTAAAGTCAAATATAGCTTTAGATTACTAAAATAATGGCATTGTTTAATGAAAACAGCTATCTCTTTCCCTGCACAACATTTTATCAGAGTGGTAGTATGGTATAAGCAACAGAATGAAGTCAGAAAGACCTGAGTTTGAATTCTGACTCCATCACTCCCTGTGTGGCTATGCAGGAATCAGTTTAGCTCTCTGAATCATAATTTCCTCAGCTAAAAATGTGGGTACTAAGAGAAATTTAAAGTTGTTGTAATGGCCATCTAGGTGACACAGTGGATAGAATGCTAGGTCTGGAGTCAATAAGATCTGAATTCAAATCTTGTCTCATATACCTTATAGCTGTAAGACCCTGAACAAGTCATTTAACCCTTTTTTACCTCAGTTTCTTCATCTATAAAATGGGGATAATAATAGCACACGCTTCCCAGGACTGTAAGGATCAAGTGAAATTATAATTATAAAGCACTTAGTGAAATGCTTGGCACATGGTAGGTCCTATAAAAATGTTAACCCTAGCTCTCTTGTGAGAGTCAAGCATGATATGATGGAAAGATCATTGGATTTGAAGAAAGAAGGTAATGGGTTTGATTCCTGGGACTGTCAATGAATGCCTGTGAGCCCTAACCCAAATAACTGTACCTCTCTGTAAAATGAGATTATTATTGAAGCTTCTAGACAGTTCTAAATCTTTAGCATTTGCCCTTTAGTATTGCCACCACAAATAGGGAACTGTATGTAGGCAAAGTGCTTTGGTGACTCTTCAATTCTATGTATATTTGAATTGCTACTTTTAGCTAGAACCCCTTAGCATTAGCAGAAATTGGCATGTCATCACAAGGCTTCTTATTGCTTTGGCTTTGAGTACTCTACAAATTCAAATTTACTTAGAAATAGTTAGTAAATGAAGATCTATAAAGAGGTTATGGCTTTGAAGACGCAACTTACAGCACATGATTAGTGGCTTTTGCCTCTCTCTTGGGCTTAGTTAAATCTAACAACAGTGTTGAGAGAGTTGCTGTCAGTGCTTCAGCACAAGCTGTGAAATCACACTGGAGCAAATCTGATTACCCAGATCCGAAAAGAGTCTGCACAGGGCAAAACCTGAGCATTCTGTTCACACAGTTTAAGATGGGGCCAATGACTCATGCTGTGGCTTTGAAAGGGTGCAAACAGCTGAATGAATAGAAGGGCTACAAAGATTTATTAGGCTGCTCTCAGGGGAAATCCAACACCTGGCCCATGAAACTGCCTGTAGAATTAGTCATCCCAGGAAATTGGATCACTTTTGCCCTTGCTGGAATTAACCAAGAATTCTTTGTCTTGCAACAAGTACCCTATTTCACATTGCAAAATATATAAATTGATAGTATATTACAGTAGATAAAATGTTGTATTTGGAATGATGAAGACCTAGGTTTAAATTGCATCTCTAATACTAATTGTATGAACATGGGCAAATCACTTAATATCTATCTGAGCCTCAGTTTCCTCATCTGTTAAAAATGCGATCACTATGCCTGCATTACCTAATTTATAAGACTGTTATAAAGTTCAAATGAGGTAATGCATGTAAAGCATTTTCAAACTTTAAAGTCCTAAATAAATGTCATCATGATCAATGTACCTTACAAAATGTAAATGATGTTGAACATCTGGATTCAGGGTTGAAGTAATGGCTTTCCTGAATGTAAGTTTAAAAGTAACTGAAATGTTTTAAAACATTTTCAGTGACTAATTTTATTGCTTCCTTCATTTTAAATGATATGCAGTTTTGGTTTTGAGCGTCAAAAATGTGCTATGCAAGAATGAGGGAAACAGAGATTGAGGTTCCATTCCTTGCTATACTGCTAAGACCTTGTAACCTGAGGTTAGTTTTTGAAAACCCACTTTCCAATATGTAAAATGTAAGCGACAATGTATTCTTTTTACCAATCACATTGGGACAAAATGGAGATTAATAAAAAGCTTTCAGTTATTGTTGTTTGAGAAAGATGATAAAACAGAGTTATTATTTTATTTTTAAAGTAATTTTTAATGATATAAAGCACTTTAATTCCAAACTAAATACAAAGAATTATTCAATATAGAAAAACCTTACCAGAATAGGGAACAATCCCACTCCTTAGAAAACTGGCTTCTTTTATCTTCTGGCCAATGTTTTGAAATATCTTTATCACCATCACCACTACCACCACAACCATCAGTATTATAATTGTTCAAATTCATAAAATGTTCCTCATTTTTGATAACCCTAGGAGCTTTACAATAACCATACAAGGCAGGTATTTTAAGGTATTATCATTCTTATTTTAGGGCGGAGAAAATTGAGACTCAGAGATTAAGTAACTTGGCTATGTTCACACAGAGAATCAGTTATTGATCTAAATTCAAACTCAGTTCTTCTGAGTACTAACATATGTGTTTATGTATGCGTGTATTTATGTGTGTATGCAGCTTGGCAACAACTTTTCTCCTTGACCATAATCTCCAATACTCTCCCCCTTCTCTTTTGGCACCTTGTCCTCTAACTTCCCAAGACATCCATGCATCCTAAAAGTTTGGAAGTGGAGAGAAATTTGGATAATACCTTATTTTTATAGAAGAAGAAACTAAGGTCCAAAGAGATTAAGTGACTTGTGTGAGGTCAAAAGACAAACAAGTAGGATGTATCAAAACCTCTTGAGTCCACATCTTTGAATGTTCAAGTCAGGATCAAGTGGCTTTTACTATATCATGTTACTTTCAACATATATGTACATACATATACATATATGTGTGCATAGCTATGTATATATGTATATATCCCATCATGTGGGCCCTAATTCCTATCAGATGAGGTGCCTTATGTTGCCACTTTGCAAACCAAAAACACTGACTAAGATTAAGTATCTCAGTATTTCCAAGTCTTAAAAAGCTAATTGGACAGAGGCATTGAGGAAGCATTTCTAGGTGACATATGTATTTGAGTTGAGGCCTCCTGGAGACAGTGACCTTACCTTTGCTTCTAAAGGTAGTGTAGCTCTAAAGTTGGGAACTTAGACTTTTGACAAGAGGGTCACTTGGTTGAAGGTCAGGCCTTGCAACCATTCTAGTCTCCCAGCCACAGGAAACCAAGTACAAATAGTAGCACTGAGTGTTGTGGAATCTTAATAAAAATGATAAATAATTAGCATGATACTATACTGTTTCTGTTGCTAATCTCTAAATGTTCAATACTTCGATAAAGAAAAATTATTAAACCAAAGATATTAGTTAATACATAAAACATAGAAAGGAAGAAAAAAGGTTAATAAATTATATAAATGTTCAAATGGGTAAGCTCATTAAAAACCCATTACTCCTATTGCAATATCAGTAAAAACTTAATAGGCTGTGATTATGGGCCAATTTTCCAGCTGAGGTTTCTTGTCCTTGCAAAATGTAAACAGGGAGAAGAGACATATTTTGATTTCAAAATGATGATGTGACCAGATTGACAAAACTCATCATTCCATTTGTTAAGAATTTCATTATACAGATTCACAGAATTTGAAAGTGCTAAGACCTCAGTAGCCACATAGTCTAATCCATAAATCAAAGGAACCCACACTATTATATACCCAATAGGTTATCTAGAACTCAAAGGTAGTGCATCTCACAGACAATTCTAATTGTTAGAAAGTAATTCCTCGAGCCTAACTCACCCCCCACTCAAAAGACATGGATTCAATTCCTATCTCTGATAATACTAGTTATGTGATCAAATTTTAGCCACTTATTGCCACCAGACAATTCTTTAAAAAGAGTTCTCTCACTCATGCACAAGTTGCCAAAATGCATTGTTATGGATTTCCCCTATTGAGAATCCCTGACTCAGAAGAAATCAGAGGTCTGGACAAAAATAATAATAATAATAACAGAAAAAAGTTTGATCACTTAATCAACAAGAATGTATTACATATTTATTATATTCCAGGTGCTGTTCTGAGTATGGGGTAGATTATGCAAATAACTAGACCAATACAAGATAAATAGAGTGTGAATGGAAGACATCTGGGAGGGAAAGCACTGGGAAGTGGGAGGTGGTTAGGAGGCAGTGACGATATGGAAAGGTTTCTCACTGAAGATGGGATTTGAACTGTCTTAAAGGAAGCCAAGAGGTAGAAATGAAGAAAGAGTGCATCCTAGGAATGGGGGACAGTCAGTGAAAATGATCAGAGGCAATAGATAAAGTTTGTATGAGAAATAGAAGGACAGTTTGGAATGGGCTTTAACTTCATGAAGGGTAATAATGACTGGAGAGCTAGGTTAGGGAAAGGTTGTGAAGGGCTTAAGATGTCAGATCTTAATCCTAAAGGGGCAAGACGATTGTTCTAGATGACCTCTCATATCCCTTCTAGGCCCAGTTCTATGATTCCATATAAAAATGAGTTACCACTATACTTATTCATTTTCCAAACTGGTGCCATCTGACCATGTATGATAATCTCTGTGGGTAAGGGTGGTTGAAATATGGGACCAGCAGCCTTGGTATCTGGGGTGATTAGCAATCATGTCTTGTCTAAAAAATACCTGTTGATTATTTGTGATTTTTTTTTCCCAGACTAGAAGCATTTGATTGAAAAGAAGAATTCCTTTCCACACTAAACCAGTCTTTCCATTCCCTTCACTTCCCAAATACCCCTATTCTTATCACTATTCTGAAGACTATGTGCTTCCTATCAAATTGGCTAACATGACAAAAAAGGAAAATGATAAATATTGGAGAAGATGTGGGGAAAATTGGAACACTAATGCATTGTTGATGGAGTGGTAAACTGATCTAACCATTCTGGAGAGGAATTTAGAACTATGACCAAAGGGCAATCAAACTATGCATACCCTTTGACCTAGTAATACCTAGGTTTATATCCCAAAAACTTCATAAAAATGGGAAAAGGACCCACGTGTACAAAAATATTTATAGCAGCTCTTTTTGTAGTAGCAAATTGGAAATTATGTGCTATAAGAAATGATGAGTGATCAAACTTCAGAAAAAACCTACAAAATCTCATATGAACTGATGCTTAGTGAAGTGAGAAGAACCAGAACATTATACATAGTAACAACCACATTGTGCTATGACTAACTTTCATAGACTTGGCTCTTCTCAGCAATCCAAGGATCTAAGACAACCCCCAAAAGATTCATGATGAAAAATGTTGTCCACATACAGAGAAAGAACTATGAAGTCTGAATGCATGTGGAAGCATACTATTCACTCTTTTTTATTTTTTAGCTTTTTGGAGGGGGTAAGGCAGGGCAATTGGGGTTAAGTGACTTGCCCAAGGTCACACGGCTAGTTAAGTGTTAAGTATCTGAGGCTGGATTTGAACTCACGTCCTCCTGAGTCCAGGGCCAGTGTTCTATTCGCTGTGCCACCTAGCCACCCCAAGTTGCTCTCTTTTTTGCTATTGTTGTTTCGTTTTGTTTCTTCTTTCTCATGGTTTCTTCCTTTGGTTCTAATACTTCTTTATAATATGACTAATGTGAAAATATATTTAATATGAGTGTATATGTAGAGTCTATATCAGATTGCACACCATCTTGGGGAAGGTATAGTGGAGAAAAAGGGAGAAAATTAAATACTCAAAAACTTATGGAAGTGAATGTTGAACACCAAAAATAAATAAAATAAAGACTGGATGCTTCAGGGAATGTTTAAAACATTTCTCCCTGCTTACAATCACTTTCTTTCAGGCCCCTTCCCTTCAGCCAAAGAAGTCATCCTCCTTTTGACTTTTCTCCTGTTATGATCTTCCCTTGTAGTCCTGTGTACTTCTATACTTAACTTGCAATTAATTGCAATTAACTTGCAATTAATCAATTGATAAACATTTACTAAATGTGTCCTCTGTGCTCTGCTGGAGATACAAAAGAGACAAAAGACAGTACGTGCCCTCATGACGTTTGCAATCGAACATAGGAGTCATTGAACCCCTGGGGGAAAAAAAGGAAGATAAAGTGATACTATTCAAAACTTGCTGGAAAACAGAAACTGGCAGACCTGGCCAGTTCTCATACTAAGCCCAAAGTGGAGATACCCCAATAACTGAGAAAGGGTTATCAATGTAATCAGCAAATGCAAATGCAGAAGCAATCTTCTGTGCAATCATCCCTTCAACATAGTCTGCAACAGCCTTGGCATAGGAAAAAGAGGGGCATCATGGGCTCCGAGCATGACCCTTAAACAAGAGTGCATTCTCTAGGTGTTTCTGAAGGCCTTAAGTGAGGTAAAGGGTCCCATTTACAGAGGGCATCCAAGGTTCAGAGTAAGTGCTGCCCCAAGTTCTTCCAGCTGACTTTTGGATCTGCTTCATATGCATGCTGGCTGCCTTGACTCTATGCAAGTACCCTCCTTATTTTAATTCCTCCTTCTTCTTCCCTGTTTCTACCTCTTCTTTATGTTTTGTCTTTCCCTATTAGAGTATAAAATTACCTCCAAATTGACAGGTTATCATATTATCCTAACTTCCTATAAAAGAAAAAGAGGCTTGGTGGTCAAAAACAACAATAAAACAAAGAAGAAATAACCTACCTTCCTTAATATTGAATAACATTCTGTTTATTTATATGACCAGGTCTATATAATCTAATCTGTTAGAGAGTTTCTCACATAGGTGTGTCATTACTTAGCTATTATACATGGCAGTGTTTTTATAAATGGCATAGAGTCCTTTACTCAGTATTTTATTTTGGAATTAAATAGGGTGATGTTAATTTGTAAAGTTTTAGATGGGTCTTATATTTAAAATATAGTCATTTTCCAATGTATTCCTCCCACACACACAAAGCAAACTAGTTCATAAAAAAAGAACTGATACTGAGATGAAATGTATGTATGATTCTACACTCATAGTGTAAGAAGCATTTCATTATCTGTTCTTCAGAACAAAGACTGTACATCACAACTAATCAGAATTAAATTGGTTTTTAGTGTTGTTTTTTTAATTTACATTATTGCAGTAACAATGGATATTGTTTTCCTGATTCTCCTAAATGGAACTCTGGATCAGGCCATACAGATATTCTCATTAAAAGAATTCTCCACATTTGTCATTTTTACAGTAAAATAATATTTTGTATGACACAGTTTGGTCAATTATTTCCCAATAAATAAGTGCCCATTTTATTCATTTTATTTCTAGGAGTTTATGGGGTGGAGTTTAGGGGGGTGTCATTCTATCACAAAATGTTCTGCTATGAATATTTTTTACCACCTTGCACTATAAATAGTATGATGTTTGATGATTAGATTAATACTCAGAAAATCTCCACTAGAGAGTGGGTCATGTCGTTGCTCAATTTTACTGGCTACTTTTAAGCTCGAGAAACTGAATGGGACATTGGTGGGAAACAGGCTAGGTCTTACAGTTAGATGAGAGGTGAAATAGTAGTGTTTTAGAGATTATTCCCTAGCTAGAGATTCCTACACTAATGGGGGACAGAAGAACATGATGGTCTTCTTGACCTGTAACATAGGGAGGACTCAAAGGTGTTCCAGTAGGCACATCTTCAGGAGGAATGTGGAGGAGACAGATTCTATCAACCATCAAGTCTTTTCTCTTGTTAATGTTGTTATCAAGAATGAAATAAGATGTCAACCCTTCCTTCTTTTCCCTAAATTTCCCTCTCCCCCTACAATGAGAATGTCAAGATAGAATTGCATAGAATTTAAAAATCTGATCTGGTCTGATCCATCACAATATAGGAAACATGCAGTCATGTATTTTCTGGAAGACATCAGATAAAATGGAATGCTCTACTGCCTATCCCACTTTGGAATAACATCGAGTATTAGAAAACGTTTTTTTTTGTTTGTTTATTTATTTGTTTGTTTGTTTTTCCTGAGATAAAGCCTAAATCTGCATCTTTGAAAGTCAGCCTAACCATAAGCACATCTGGGTATTTTAGTAGACTGCGAGCTCCATGGGGTCAATACATAGGCTAACATGAAGGCTAAGGGAAGGTGCCCAACCTTCAATCCAACACACAATCTAAACAAGCGTAAACCGGAAGCTAGGCTGAATTGGGAGTTAGGGCTTCTCAGAATGCCAATATATAAGGACCTCATACAGAAGTAGAAAAACTCATTGAAGAGGGAAAATGGGGGTGTGAGTGAAATTGAAGAAGCTGTCCTCTGCATTGGGCAGAACATACTCTGGATTATTGTGTTTCATTCTAGGTAACACAGTTTAGGAAGGACATTGATAATCTGAAAAGTATTCAGAGGAGGGCAATCAAGATGGTGAAGGGTATCAAGTTCGTGTCACATGAATATAGGTTGAAAGAACTGGGGGTTGTTTAGTCTAGGTAAGAGAAGACTTAAAAAGGATACGTTTGTTGTCTTTAAGGGCTATCATGTGGAGGAATAACTAACTTTGTTCTTCTTGACCTTAGATGGCAGAAATAGGAGCAATTAATGGAAGCTCAAAGAAGCAAATTTAGTCTTGAGACGAGGAGTGGAAAATTTCTGGCAAATTGTACTTATCACAAAGTGGAAAGGGCTAAGTGCGGAGCTAATGGATTTACCCTTCAATGTAGGTCTTTAAGCAAAGCCTTGATAACCACTAGTTAAGTATATTGTGAATAAGAGCCATTTTGTAGATATAGACTGGACCAACTAGCCATTAAGTTTCCTTGTAATTCCAAAATTCCATTTTGCTGTGTTTTTGACATAGTGGGATTTGGTAGCAATTGTGTGATAATAATTGAAAGAGCACTAAATTTGGATTGAGAGTCCATGAGTTCACATTCTATTCCTAACATCTAAGTAATTTCCATAGTGTCTGTATATGAAAATGAAGGGTTTGGATTACAGCAGATAGCATAGAAGCTCCCTTTCAGTACTAAATCAAATATTCTAAGACCCCTCTGCAACTCAACTTTCTCATCTATAAAATGAACATGTTAGACTTCATAATTTATAACATTTCTTCTTGTTGTAAATCTTGTGCAAATCTAATTTTCCTGATTTGTAAAGTGGAGAGTTGGGGCAGTGGACCAGCTCATTGAGGGAAAGGGGCTTGCTTTTGAAAACAATTTGGAAGAGGGGTCTATAATTATCTATATGGGTCTTCTCTACTCATGAGACAGTTATTCATTAAACTTTTTCAGTGTACTTTGCATTTGTAATCAGAGCCAAAGGCAGAAGGAATTCTAAAACTTGGTCTCATTTTTGACAGATGCTGTGGCAGGGCATTTTTTTGATCTGGCCTCCTAAAATGTGACTATCTGGAGACACCTTCAGGGAACTTTCAGGAATAAAGAAGTAGACCAATAAATAAATTGATGAGTGTGCATGCCGCTGTATATCTCTGCCTGTGTATGTGTCTGTGATATTTTGGTCTAGACTTCTAAAAAGGGGTCTTTTTCATGGCATCAAATCCAAACAGAAGCTCCCTATTTAGAATTTAAGTTGAATATTTATTTTCTTTTCCTCAGACGATATTTACTAAGCTCCTAACTACATAAATAGATTCTGAATATGTTGGTTCATCATAGAGAGCATTGGATAGAGCGCTGCATTTGGAGTCAGGGAGATTTGGATTTAAATCTTACCTTAGTCACTTACTACCTACGGGATCCTTTGCACCTCAGTTTGTAGATGAGGGAGTTGGCCTCTAGATGGCCTCAAAATTCCCTTCAGAGCTTTAAGTCTATGATCCAATGACCTCATGTCAGTGTTTTCGGAGAGCTAAGGTAAGATTTCTTTCTTGCAAGCAGCATCAGGAATGCACATAAGTGAGGTGATAATTAGCAAGGTTTGTACTCAACTTAAACTCACACCTCTCCTACACAGGATTAAGGTGATAGCTTTCTAAATTTACCCCAATGAACAACAAACAGACTGAGTTAGAACAAAAGAGCAAGGAAATGATATGAGGATGCTGGTGAATGAAGAAGACCCATTGCTCTCCTGAAATAGGTAAATAGGTACTTGAGTTACATATGATGTCAGTTACATTTAACTCTCTGTCTGTCTCTGTGTTTGTGTGTCTCTGTGTGCATGTCTCTCTCTGTGTCTCTGTGTCTCTTTCTCTCTCTGTGTCTCTCTCTCTGTGTCTCTCTCTCTGTCTCTCTCTCTCTCTCACTGTCTCTCTGTCTCTCTCTGTCTCTCTCTGTCTCTCTCTGTCTCTGTCTCTCTCTCTCTGTCTCTCTCTGTCTCTCTCTCTCTCTCTCTCTCTCTCTTTCTCTCTCTCTCTCTCTGTCTCTCTCTCTCCTTTCTGTCTTTCTGTCCCTATTTGTCTTTGCCTCTCTTTCTCTCAAGTTCCCTCTCTGTCTCTCTTTCTCTCTCCCCTTTCTCTCTGTAATTATCTATATAGGTCTTCTCTACTCACAAGAGAGTTATTTATTAAACATTTTCAATACACTTCGTTTTTGTAATCAGAGCCAAAGGCAGAAAGAATTCTGAAACTTGGTCTCATTTTTGACAGATGATCTGGAAGGGTATTTTTCAATCTGGACTCCCTCTTTGTCTTTCTCTGTATATATGTCTGTCTCTTTCTGTCTCTGTCTCTCTCTGTCTTTGTCTCTCTGTCTGTCTGTCTCTCTATCTCTCTTTCTCTCTCTCTCCTAATAATCTAGTTAAGTAAAATGATGTTTATGTCTCTTATTTTCATGAGTTAATGATGATTGCTTCCTATTCTTCATCAATGGCTTACTCTCAGAATATAAAAATCATGAGAAAGCTTACTTTCATGGAAATGACACCTTCTGTGCATAAGTTCAACTGTTTCCCAAGAGTAAAAGACAAATTCTCCTAGGGAAGATAAAAAAGATATTTGATTTTATATTTTTAAGAAAAATTGAGGATCAAGTATGTATAGTAATGAAAGGGTTACATGATTAAAGAGAACTCCACATATAAGGAGAATGTCAGAGATCTTTCTGGATGTGGGAGCCTCTATATGAATGGCAAGAGCACTTCTTGGGAAAATGAACTGGCAATAAAGGTCATGTGCAAATATAGAATTGGTGCTTGGGAAGGGCTTAGTTTCAATGCAGACTATGATTTCTACCTATAGAAATTACCCACACTTTACCATGAGTTCTGATTTCACAGGAGAACTACAGAGATGGGAAATAAATATAAATTATAATAGGCATATGCCAGACATTTCAAATGATAGGGAATTTTTTCTAAATATTTATATTCAAGTTAAGAAGTGGAGGATATTAAAGTTCAAAGTAGACTTTAATCACAGGACCAATGTATGTGGCCATATTTTTTTTCAGCAAATTATAAGGTAAGGTGCTTAGCTGAGAAAGTTATAGGAGAGAGTGCTAAGGATCTTCCATATGCTCTCTTTCCAAAAAATATCTCCTGATTACCAGCCAGTGGCATTTAAAAACCTGGATTGCCCTGTCCCTCATGTCTTGGTTTTGTAATTCTATTTTAAAAATTATCTTCTTCACCAGCATTTCTCTAATCCTTTCAATTGTAAATAAACTTTTATTCCTAATATCCCTCATAGAACTTTGCCTGGACTATACTTAAGCAGTCATTGTGTTGTTACAGTTATTTGTGTATATATTTTGCCTCCCTTACTAAAATGTAAGCCATTTTATAGGATCAAAAAACACAGATTAAGAGCTTAATGGGACTTTATAAATCACATAATATAAACCCCCTCATTTACAGAGGAGGAAACAGAGTTGGAGAACTGAATAATATTCCCAGAATAATATAAATGATAAGTATCTGAACCAGAATTAATCCAGCTCTTCTCATTCCAAGTCCACAGTAAATTGATGTTAGAGAATATTTCATATTTGTCTTTGTATTTCCTCTGGGGTCCTTGTGCAGCATTTAGAAGGAATACATGTTTGCTGAACAAAGTATAGAAATATTTAATTTATTGGTGCTCTTCTACTCTTGCAATGAGGACACATCCACAGAATTATGATTAATTCATTATGACCTCTAAACTGAACCTATACAATTGGCAACTGGTATGAAATGAAAAATGACCTTCAACAAAGCAGTCAATTAGCAATCACTTATTAATTATCTACTGTGTATCAGTTACTGTGATAGGTACTGGGAATACAAAGATTAAACCAAACAGTACCTCCTTTCAAGAACAATTTAGGTATGGTAATTTGAGTCGATAATCACTCTACCACATTGAAAGTAATTACCAAAATATTCTAGTCCTTATATCTTTATCAACTGCGAACATAGCAGTTGACTCAGGCAGTAATGTTAATGCTAATCATAGACAGTAATGTGGACCCAGTCACATGCTCTGTGAGTTTCATATCAAGTAACAAGTTAGGTTGGAACCCAGGCATTTGATATCCAAAAGCCTAGAAGAGAAAATTTTCAAGCAAGCATTTTCAGATACGGTATTTTTAATATCCTAGAAGAATATTAAAGGGAAGGAGTAGAATCACTGCCTCCTCCCCGAAGAAGAGGACTTTGTAAACTTTGAAGAGGTATCCTGGTAGCATGTCTAGGTCATCAGTGGGTAGTGACAATTTCTGCAATGGGATCTAAGGACAAACAAGAGACACTAGGGAAAGGAAGCTTAAAGATTCTACAAGAAGCCAATTAGACTGCTATGGTATGCCTCATTAGAACTTTATGGCTACTCCCCAACTGGAAGAAAAAGGCTTCCAACCACCAGGAGCTGGGGGTTCAATAGACTTCCAAACACTGAGCCATGAGTTATCCCTTAGCCATATATACTCACAATACTTCCTTCTTTCCCCTAGAATCTGAATATATTTGTATGAGAGTGCTTATTTTGTGTCAACTTCTTACTATACCACCTCAGTCCATACCTCTTTCTAACAGCTAATTAAATCTGGCTGGCTGACTTGTATGATCTGATAATCATAGGGTCAAGTACACTGGTAGGGGTTCTGAGCATTAGAGCAATGCTCCCTATTCCTTTGTGGTTAACTCTAGACTATTAGGAGGGTATAATAGTCAATCTCTGTACACCCAACTTGCCGGTGAAAGTTAGGATTAGGAGAATTGGTCAAGACCACATGATACACATATTTCGTTTTGTTTTAAATTTTATTGATAAGTGGTTTGGGCAGTGAACTATTTTGCTGTTTTATGATAGTATCAGAAAACAGACTACAAGGGGTTGAGAAATAAGTAAGCAGAAAGCAATGGATGTAGGTAATTTTCACAGCTTTCCAGTAGTTTGTCAAAGTGAAGAAAGGTTCTTTGATCACAGATTCAGGGGATGGTGAGGACAAATGAGGTGGACTTTTTGTTTTGCTATGTTTTAGAAAAGAAGGAAGAGACCTGGTGGGTTAAATCAAAGGAACAAAAAGGGAGTTGTTGAGAGAAAAATGCACATCTTTAGACATGAAGTATTGGATATGAGACTAGATGATGATGCCAAAGAATGCTGAGCTATAGAATAGGGAAGAAGAGGAAGCTTCTTATGATTGAACTTTGTTTTCTTAACAAAACATGAGAAGTCCTCTTCTGAAAGGCGGTGAGAAAACATGTTTTGATAGTTTCAGGTGAGAGTTAAAAAATTAGTTTGGGGGCACCTAGATGCGACAGTGAACAGAGCACTGGCCTTGGAGTCAAGAGGACCTGAGTTTATATCTTACCTTAGACACAACACTCACTAACTGTGTGACTTTGGGCAAGTCACTGAACCCCAATTACCCTGCCTTTCTCCCTCAAAATAAATTAGTTTTGGAACAGCATCTGCTGGAGAACATGATAGATAATCAGTTAAGGAAGAGTGAAGAGATTACATTTCCCATTAGGAGACCAGGATAGTGAGGAAGGGAACTTGTGTCCAAATAATGTAAATTCAGAATTCTTGAAACTTACATTAATGCAATTTAGTTATTTTCCTGAAGATGTTTCAGTCATTCACACACTATTAAGTCCCTTCATTGAATCAAACCTCAGTTTTAAGGAACCAAGCTAAAGAAAATAAAAATAAAACAAACAAAAAATTCATTTGAAGATAGGAGGTTTTAATTTAGCTTGTGTCATAGACTCTTTTGGCAGTCAGTTAAAGCCCACAGTTCTCTTCTTTGAGTAACATTTCTAAGTGCACAAAATAAAATGTATATGATTGCAAAGTAAATCAATTATACCAAACAAGTTATTTTTAAAAATTCAGTTCACAGATCTCATGTTAAGAATTCCTACTCTAGGATTAAAACTTACTGAGGAATTGCTGATCTGCTTTGGTGGAGGGAGTTTCAATGCCAACCAAATCAGGGATTCATACTCCTCCTACTAACTCTTAATTAATTTAGAATATAGAGTATTTGAAAAGAAGTTAGATCATAAAAATCTGAGAAAGTGTAACTGGAAGGGTCTTAAAGTCATTTATTTGAACCTATTCATTTTACACTTGAGGAAACAAAGGCTCAGAAAGTTTAAGGGCTTTGTCCAAGGTCATATAGATAATAAATGAGAGAATCCAGGTCCTTGATTCAAAATCTAATGCATGTTTTCACAGACTATACACATCATGTCAGATTATAGAAAGTCTTAATTAAATAACATAAATAGAAATATGGGAGTTAGGGAAAAAAGAAATCAATTTAATAGTCTCTCTAAATATTCATATAAGGCTATTAGTTTTCCTTTACCCCCTTTTTATGGAGCAACAAAATCAACTTTCATCAGACTAATAATAATCTCAATCACCTGGACCAGGACTCCAAGATAACTATGTTCCGGATCACTGTCCCATTGGGAGAAAGCCACTCAATTCATTTAAGCCCTTATTAATCTCTATTTCAGGAAACTTAGTTACTCCTCTCCAGAGATTTACAAATACATTATGAATGAATGCAGGGTATTTATGTATGTCTGTCTACTTTCTTGCCTATATTCCTCAATTATGATGGAAATGGGGCACAGCTTGATTATCTACTGCCCTAAATCATATAATACCTAGGGGGAAAATCCCTAGATTCCTGCTTGATGAACTTTGGCACCACTTTTTTTTTAATTGACAAAGATTACACTTGCATTTACCCCTACATTTTTATTTGGAATTAATTTATTCTTTTCAGAATACATTTAAAACATACATACATTTTCTACATGTTTAAGATTACTAAATGTCCATTATTGGACCAACTGAAATAAATAATATAAAAATGTATTTCCTAACTATACTTTCTACATTCTTCCTAACTAGAAGTGAATCAAATAAAGAAGAGTTATTTGCATCTATAATGTAAATGAAAGTATTTCAATATCTTCAGAAAAGAACTTATTTACTGTTTGAAAACTTAATATGACAAGAGTAATAATAAATCAAAAGAAATTTATTCTCAATTGATTTTTTTCTGCTACTCAAAGTGAGGAAAAATATAAATGCCATTAAAAATTCGGCATACTTAAAGGAAAACTAGACAGAAGAATATAGGCCGATGCATCCAGTATTTGCAATTATTTATACAGCATAAAGATTGAGAGAATTTACCCTGTCCCCATATAAAGTTAAGGAGGGAAACGTGCTAGCATGTCAGCTCTCCTGGGATAGATAGGCGCTTCAAGTACTCCATTACACATAAGGCCAAGTACTTCAATCATAGTAGAAGTAGCAATTACAAGATCTGTGTTCACTTCACACCCCAGAATGTATCATAATACAATAGATCATGTGATGCTTAGTGCTTTCTCTTATAACATGGCTAATATTACAGGTATCACTATTTAAACAGCGTTAGAAGCTGAAGGAGCTTCAATAGACCCAAACCAGAGTCACAAGCAAGGGTCTTCCATAGAGGCTAGCTCTTGAAACATCACAATTAATCCTACAGGGATATTTATAATGTTACTAGAGAGCTCTTACATCGTCACCAGTACCAACAGCCTATAATAATGAGAGAAGCTCTTTAAAGTTTTCAAAGTAATAAATCTATACCTACATACGCATTATTTTGGTGGAGCCTCACAACTCTGTTCTACAGTTATTATTATCTCAGTTTTACAAATACAGAAATTTGGGGTCAGAGAACTTAAATGACTTTTCTATGATCAGGAATTTATAAACCTTAGAGGCCCAAGTTCAGCACCATTTTTTCATAATTCCTAAAGTCAATGCTTTATAAAAGGCCATTCTACCTCCTACATCATGGTTCAAGGGATCTATAATATCGTTAATCTGACGCATTCCCCAATATAGCCAGCCCCAACATATCAAAACTTTCACAATATGTGAAAGGACTTGTCCAAGTCCTCCAGTAAATCCTTTACAGAGAGTCCATACAACATGATAGAGTTTTTTTGCCCCTAGATGTTTTTGTTGTGTGTGTGTGTGTGTGTGTGTGTGTGTGTGTGTGTGTGTGTGTGTTTTATATTACCCTTTGGGTGGGCATGGAAAAAAGCAAACAACATTGGCAGGTATTGAGGAGTTGTAATCTGCATCACAGGAGAGAGCTACCATATCAATGAGATCACAAAAACATATGTATATTGAAAACTTATTTAATATTAGTTTAAGGTCATAAAGGTAGAATATCAAGATCAAGGGAGGTATTAATTTCATTCTAAACTACATTGGTTAACTTTGCCTGGATTATTTTGTTCAATTCTGGGCACCATATGTTAGGAAGAAGGGATATTTGCAAACTGGAGTGCAACCAGTGGAGAATGACAAAGAAAGTAAAAGGGTAGAAAAATTGAGTAAGGTGAGGTTCAGATTAAGGATTTGGAGATATCAAGCTTGATATATAAAATCTTTGGAGGGACATGATATCTGTCTTCAAATATTCCAAAAATTGCCCTATTGAAGAGTTAGAAGTGATTTTAATTCTATGCAAAAACTAAGGACATATTTATGATTTAGAGGTGGATGCTACAGAAAGATAGGTTTGACAAATATTAGGAAGGATCCCTTAAAGTTTGTTAAAAGACCCCTCAAGAGAGTGGACACTTTAACAAAATTATTAGGATGATCTTCATTTTATGGGCCCTTCCAGTCTCTCTACTGAAGATGTAATGACTCCTGAACCTTGTCCTGCATTTACTTGCACCTTAGAATATGTTTGACAAAATCAGGGAGTATTTCACTCTTGTATTTGTATCCCTAGCCCTTAACTCTGTGCTGGTATATAGTAATAAATACTTTTTCATTAAAAAAAGAAATCCCTTCAAAACTCGCTGCCAGATTTCTCATCAATAAACTGAAAGATTACATCTAAGTCTAATCTTTTTGATGATGAGCAAGCAGGATTTACATATAATCATTCCTTCTGTGATTGTGATATGCTCTGTTTTATTTTATCATTTCATGAGTTGAGTATAGCATCTCAGAACATTTGTCAACCTCTCATAAGTTGTGATTTTTTTAACTCCATACATTATAGAGCTATAATGATCATAAGTTAAGCTTCTTACCAGCCCTTTTGCTCTACTTACATTATGGTTTCCACTGTATTATGGATTGTATTATGTATTATGGTTAGAGACTGAGATAGAGAAGAGACCTGTGATTTCACTGTTAATGGTAACTCTTAGATAAGAAAACTCCGTCTATAATTTAAGCCATCATCTTCTCTATAAATTCAACCCACTAGAAAGTTATCTAAATCACTGAGAAGTTGAGTCACTTTTCTATAGTTCCACAGTCAGGGTCATATGTTATAACAGCCTCTTATTATTATTTGAACCCATCTTTCTGGCTTTGAGGAAAGCTTTTAACTATTAGCGTATAATTACATTTTTAATTTCTCCTTTAGTCAGAGTGGGAAGGAATAGTATTATAGCAAATGAAACCTCAGTCCAAAATGCTATCAAACAGAGATAGCTCACTTTTTTTAAACTTATGCTTAAACAACTTGGCATATATGAGTATGTTATCTCTGCTGTGGCATAGGTTGACAAAGCAAGTGAATCTCTTCGATATTTATAGTCTGAAAGAGCATCTTAGCGTTAAAATTTCCCCCACTATTTAAATAGGTAGCACTATATATAATCCCATTAAACAGGTCAATTCACTCAACTACATGGGGCTAATATCACCAGCCCCATGTGGAAATAACTATCACTGCTGCCTCCAAGGCTACTGGTGGTGCTACTGCCAGGTACCTTTTGGGCAGGCACCCACTCTAGTATCACAGACCTCTACTGCCAATCTCCTAAATTGTTTTAAGCTGGAAAATGCCTCTCTTACCTTTTGTTAGCTCTGCCACTCTAAAATTTGATTTGAGGCTTTATTTGAAAATGTATTTGTAAAGGAATGTTAGGAAAATTCAGCTGGGTTGTTGACTCTCCTCTTCCATCTTGGCTCCATCTCCCATATTTTCTTTAATGATAGGTCAAATTAGACTTATCTTAATCACTTACCCTCCTGAGGTTTTTGCTTCATCATTTGTAAAATTAAAAAGTTGGTTATTAAGATGACCACTGAGTAACTTCTCAGCCCTCAATTCACCCTTCTCTTTTTAAGAGTTAGTTAACACAACAGAGAAAATGTTGGAATGCATGCAAAATTTTACCAAAGCACTTGAAAAAAAATCACATATAATCATTATGTATAAGATGGAGAGGTGTGGACAACATTATATTACAGTTATGTGCATTTATGAACTGATTTTATGACTGAACTCAAATATGAGACTATCATGGATTAATTTCACCCTAAAAAGGATTTTGTTTTGTTTTTTATAGAATGCCTTTGGCCTTAGCCCATTGTCCATTGCTAAACAACATGTTGATCAATGACCTGGATAACAATATAGATATAACATGTTTATCCAATTCTAATATGAAATATATGAAAAAGAATTATCATGCTGAATGACATATTATTGAAACAAAAATACCTCAACAGGATAAAATGATAAGCTGATTCTAATAAAATAAAAAATAGACTTTGAATTTCTAAATTTAAGTTCTAAAAATCTAATGTACCAGTAGAAATAGGAGAGGCATGACTAAACACCTGATTGTGAGGAAAATATCTGGGGCTTTTAATGGGTAAAAAGCTCCATATGAATAAAATTATGAAATTAAAGCCCAAAATTAAAAAAAAAGGTAACAGGAATTTAGGTCCCATTAATAAAAACATAAGAAAAAAGATGATGTTTATCCTGAATAAGAGAAGACATAATAATGGTGATAGGATAGCTCTCTTCAAATATTTTTATGGACTATCATATAAAGGAAGTATTAAACTTCTGCCTGGCTACAGAGCACAGAACTGCAGGGGTAGGGAACCTATGGCCTCGAGGCAACAAGTGGCTTTCTAGGTCCCTGAGTACAGCTTTTTGGCTGAGTCCAAGTTTTATAGAAAAAAAATTCTTTTATTAAGATTTGTGAAGTTTGGATTCAATCAAAGGGCTGCACTTGAGGACCTAGAGGGCCACATGTGACCTCGAGATTGCAGGTTCCTCACTTCTGATAGAACATCAAGCAGAAGATATGGAAGGCACATTTTTGGATCTCTGCATTGAAAACAATTAACACTGTCCAGAAGTGGAATGGGTTGCCTTGGCAATTAGTGGGTTTCTCATTATTAGAGGCTTAATGATTATATACCGTGGATTTTGTACAAGAACTGCTTAGGTTAGATGCACTCAATGGCCCCTGATAGTCTGTGATTGTTCACAGAATAATAACAAAAACTTAGCAATCATCACTATAAAAAATCAATCATCTAGTCCCTCCCTCATAATTTCACTCTTGCACAGGCTGTCCTTCCAATTTGCATTCTCTCTTCTGCTCAGGCTGTTAGAATTTTGTAAGTTTTTTGTTTTGTTTTGTTTTGTTTCATCATAACTAACAGAAATCCATTTTCTCCCACTTCCATCCCACTGAATAAAAAAATGAAAAAAACTGCAACAGATGTGAAAATATTGCATACAAATAATGCCAACAAATACACAAATTATCCATGCTCAAAAATATGTGTCTTATTCTACATCCTGAATCCATAATATTTAGATCAGTAAATGGACAGACAGCTGGCTTGGAATTGTGCATGGTCTGTATTGATCACAGTTTCTACATCTTTCAGAGTTGTCTTTACAATGTTTTTGTTATCATATAAACTATTTCTCTGGTTCTGCTTGTTTCATTTTTCTTCAGTTTATAAGTACTCAAACTTGTTTGTTTTTTATAATGTTGATTTTATAGTATAAATTGTTCTTCTGATTCTACTCACTTCACTCTATAGTTCATATGAGTCTTTATATGACTCTTTGAATTCACCTAGTTCCTTATTTCTTACTGCAAAATATAATTCAATCACAATCACACAATACAGTTTGTTTATCCATTCCCCATATGATGGGCATACTTGTAGTTTCAAGGATTTTGTCACCACAAATAAAAGGTCCCTCTAAATATTTCTGTACAAAAGACCTTGTCGTCTATCTTTATTTGCTTTTCTGTACAGGTCTAGAAGTAAAAAAGTGAGGTCAAAGGGAAAGTATTCTCTAGTAATTTTTTTTGTATATAACTCCAAACTGTTTTCCAGAATGGTAATAACTATTCATAGATCCACTAACAATGCATCAATATGCCTTTTTTCCCCATAGACTATGAAACTTTTTTTATTTTCCATTTTTATCATCTTTGCCAACTTGATGGGTGTAAAGTAGAACCTCAGCATTGTATTGATTTACATTTCTCTAATTACTAATAATTTGGAATATTTGGAAATGTACATTTTTATATTTCACTGTTGTTCTTCAATCATGTCCAACTCTTCATGACCCTATGGGCCATAGGACACCAAGCCCTTCCATTCTCCACTATCTCTCAGAGCCTGTTCAAATTCATGTTCTCTGTTTCCATGACACCATGTATGCAATCCATCCTCTGTCATTTCTTTCTCTTTTCACCTTCAATCTTTTCCAACATCAAGGAATCTTCCAATGAGTACTTCTTATTATGCGGCCAAAGTATTTAGGCATCAGGTTTGAAATTTGACTTTCTGGTAAATAGACTGGATTCATTTATTTAAGTATTGACTGATTTGATATCATTGCAGTTGATGGGACTCTCAAAATTCTTCTCCAGAACTACAGTTAGAAAGCATCAATCCCATAGTGCTTATTTCCTTATAGTCCAGCTCTCAAAGTCCTACATTGATAATGGAAAAACAAGAACTTTGATTATACACTTTTCTCTATGATATTCCTAGGAATTTTCATGTTGGGATTTCTTTCATGAGATAATTGGTGGATTCTTTCAATTTCTACTTTGCCCTCTGGTTCTAAAAAGCTAGGAAATTTACAATTTCCTGTAAAGTGATGTCTAGGTTCTTTTGTTCATGGCTTTCAGGTACTCCAATGATCCTTAAGTTGTCTTTCCTTAATCTATTTTCTAGTTCATTTGTCTTTCCCATGTATTACATTGCATTTTCTTTGTTTCAGCTTTAAAAATTTTTTTTTTATTGTTTCTTTATGTCTTATGGAGTCATTAGTTTCCAATTGAGCAATTCTAATTTTTGAAAAGTTATTTTCTTTATTGAGGTTTTGCATCTTTGATCATTTGTCCAATTCTGAATAAAAGGAATTATTTTCTTCAGTATTTCTGCTTTCTTAAACTTAACTATTAATTTGTTTTTCATAATTTTCTTGTATAGTTCTTATTTCTTTTCTTAATTCTTCTTATACAGATCTTATATGACCTTTTTTGGTTTTATATCTTTCTTTAACTTCAAACTTCATTTTTCTTTGAAATTTTGCTCATATATATCAAATCACTGTCATCCGAGTTTATGTTTTGAGCTTCTTTGTCATCAACATAGCTTTTTTATGGATAAGTTACTTTTTGTGTGATTTTTGCTCATTTTAATCCCATTAGTTGACTTTAAATGTTATGTTATAGCTGGCCTCCCCTCACCACTTATGGTAAGGAAGCACACATGGTAGACCTGAGTTTATTCCCCTTTGCTGTTTCTTCAGCCTAGACTGGAGGTCAGTAAGTTCTGGGTTTGTTTGTTTGTTTTGTTTTGTTTTCATTTTTGTTTCATTTTGTATTACTTTGCTTCCATAATCCACAAAGAGGTCTATTAACATGCCTTCAGTTTTTTATTCTGTTCCTTATACAAGTAGGACCTTTCTTCCCTTTGAATGTGACCCTTCTTTTCTATCCTAGAACTGTGATCCAGGACCAGGTAATGATCAACAGAGATTCTGCATTGTACCAATTCATCTTCCCTGTGGCAGTAAGGGGTTCTCTGGGATTTCTTTCTTCCCCAATGTTCAGCACCCTCACTGTCCCTGGTGTTGTCACTGCTACAGCCAGGTGCTGCTCTTACTCCTGTTCTACTCTTCCAGACAGCCCCACCCCTTGTGTCTGCAAATCTCTCTATACTCCTTAGCTGCTATGGGCTATAAAAATGACCTACTATGACTTATTTTTTTCCTTTTCCTATTCATAATTCAATTTGGCACACTCTCTAAGCCATTGAAGAAGAGGTTTGGGGGAGCTGAAGCAAAGTTATTTATTCTCTTTCCATGATCTTAATTCTGCCCCTCAAAACTTTTTTTAAACTATATAGCTTTAAATAGACTTAGTTCTTCTTTTGAAAACTGCCTTTTCATACCTTTAGATCATTTATTAATTACAGAACAAACCCTTTTCTTGTGAATTTCAATTAATTCCTTTTAGATACCTGAAGTGAGACTTTATCAGAGAAATTTGCTGCAAAGATTCTTTTTTTTTTGCCCCTAAATTGTTTTTTTTCTTAGCTTTATTGAATTTATGCATCTTTTAATTTTATGTGTTCCATTTGTTCATTTTGTATTCTATGATCTTCTTTGTCTTTTTTTGGTCATGAACTTTTTCTTCTATCCATAGGTCTGACAGGCATTTTTTTTACATATTTCTCTAATTTGTTTTTATATGACCATTTGTATCTTTCAGTTTCAACTTGAATCTTAATTTAGTATATGGTGTGAAGTGTTGCTATAAACCTAACTTGTTCCATATTGTTGTCCAATTTTCTCAGAAGTTTTAATTTAATTTAATTTTATCAGATAATTAGTCTTAGTAGCTAGGAAAAATAATAATCCTACTTAATCTGATTCACATAGTAAAAGGAAACCAGAAATCAGTTCATAATGTTTCAGCAATGAAAATGAGTTACAGGGGATGACCAAGATACAAATCAGAAAAAAAGAAAATGTAAAGCAATAAAAACTTTAAAATGATATTTGAGCATAAGAAAAAATTAGAATTTCATGAAGAAATGATGTCATTATTTAAAACAGTATAATATGGTTGAGAGACTTACAAATAGTATCAACACCTCAACACAGTAGGTACTCTACTTCACTCTAGTAACAAACTCCCTAAAAATCAGGATGAATGAAATAGAAGATGATTATAGGACATAGTAAGAATTCTTCAATTCAAAGATAGGGAAAATAGAAAAAGTAAGATCAAGAAAAGATAACTTAAGACCATAGGACTACTTGAAATCCATATGAAAAAAAGTGATCTGGATATAATATTTCAAAAATCATTAAAGAAAACCATCTAGATATTTTAGAATTGTAGAATAGTGTGTGTTGGGGGGAGGCAGGGAGGATCCACTAATCTCCTGAAACTCCAAAAGAAAATTTCCAAGAATATCACTTCCAAAATCCAGTTTCCTGATTTGAGGGAAAAAAATACTTTCAACAGCCAGAAAGAATTTAAATATTGAAGATGTAAGGATTTCACAAGATTTAGCACCTATCACTACAAAGGAGTAGAAAATATAAAATGAAATGTCCCAAAAGGCAAAAGACAGATGGCTATAAGCAAGAACTTAAACAGCAAAACTGAGTATAAAATGATAAAAGGGAAAATAAATGGAGCTCCCATTTAATAAAGGACTTTCAAACATTCCTTAAAGGAAAAAAAGAACAGTAAATGAACTTTGATATACAAATATAGGCAAGAGTTAAGAGAAAAAATAAAAAGTTAAACACAAATGATCAGAAGGGACTGGGATTAGAAAGGCTCTTAGAATCTCTAGTTTCCTTTGAAACTCAGCATTAAGTCTTTCCTGATACCATTAGTTGCTAATGACTCCCCTAAATTATCTTGCATTTATTTCCTATGTGTTTATATATGTATATATTGTCTCCTTCTATAGAATTGATGTTCCTTAAGAATAAAGTTGAAAGAAGTAGTTTGGCCTAATGGATAGAGTGTTAGCTGTTGTCCTTCATTCTTGAAGATGACCAAAGTGACATTTCTATGTTGGGGTCAAGGTACAGTGTATCCAACTGTTTCTTATCAGTACAAGCTCCAAAGGCTCTACCACAGGTTGGTCACAAATGGTCCACATGAACATTTAGAGGGGAGATGTCTCTAAATTTTTGTTTTGGGCTGCTACAATTCTACTTCACTTAAAGAGCACAGCACTTTCTTCTATGTGGGCAAACCATACTCAGCGATGCTGTGCCATTGTCACCCACATATCACAATTGATTCCAAAGTTCTTCAAGAAGACCTTGAGAGTTTCTTTCTGACCTCCATATGAGTACTTGTCTTGTGAGAGTTCTCAGTAAAAATATTCTTTTAGTCAAATGTACATTTGACATTCCAATAAGATGGTCAGCCTATAGGAATTGTGCTCTCTGTAGTAGAATTTGAATGCTTGGCAGTTTAAGTTGAGAAAGGAACTCTGTGCAGTATCCTGCCAGGTAATCTTCAGGATCTTCCTAAGACAATTCAAATGGAAGCAGTTCGGTTTCCTGACATTGTGCTGGCATGCTGTCTAGGTTTCACAGGCATACAACAATGGGGTCAGTACAATGGTTCTGTAGACTTTCAGTTTGGTAGGTAGTCTAATACCACTTCTCTCCCACACTTTCCTTTAGAGCCTTTCAAACCCTGAGGTAGCTCTAGCAATGCATGTGTCGACATCTGTGCTCACAACCTTGGAAAGTATGCTGCCAAGGAAAGTAAACTTATCCACAGCATTCAAAGATTCTCCACTTTTAGTAATCACATATGGATGTTGTGGCACTGGCCAGTAGAGAACCTCTGTTTTCTTGGGATTGTTAGACATAATAAAAACAAGTAGCAGAGAATTGATTTGTATTTTGTTGCATCTCAACCTTAGAGGCTGCTTTGAGTACACAATCAACTGTGAACAAAAAGTCACATTAACTCTACTTCTGCTCTTGTCTTGGCTTGTAGCCTTTTCACATTAAATAATATACTGTCAGTCTGGTAGCTGACTTTGATGCTCTTTTTGTCTTCATTGAAGGCATCTGACAGCATTGCTGAAAACATCATTCTAAAAAGCATGGGGCCAAGCAAACAACTCTAATTCACTCCACTGGTGACTGGGAAATTGAAAGCACATTGTCCATTTTCTAGAACTTGTGCAAGCATGCTGTCATGAAACTGACATACAATGCTGATGAACTTCCAGTCAACCAAATTTTGCCACCCCCTTTTCCACCCCAACCCCAAGCCCTTATGACTGATTGCACCAAAGGCCTTGGTCAGATGAACAAATGTTATATACAGACTTCTTCTCTGCTACACTCGTGGCATTTCTCCTGGAGTTGTCAGACAGAAAACATCACATCAACTGTTGCTTGGCCCTTTCTGAATTCATTCTGGCCCCCAGGTAGATGACCATCTGCCACGTAAATACCAGCCTATTAAGGAGGATTCTGACGTGAACCTTGCCGACAATGAATAATAGAGAGACCCACCTGTGATTGTAACAGGACAACCTATTTCCCCTCCCTTTATAGACATGAAAAACAGAAGCATTCTTGAACTTCTGGGGGATAACCTCCTATTGCCACACAATCTTGAAATTTTCAGTGAGTTTTTGTATGAGCAATGGAACCTCTGTCTTGTCAATCTTGGCTGTAATAGAATAAGCACAAGGTAGTTTGCCACACAAGAGGAATCTAATGACATTCAAATCCTGTTCTTCAGTTGAAAGTTCAGCAAGAGAGTAACTGGCTTCAAACTTAGGGACGCAGAAATGGCTTCAGCATTTGTTTATGAAAGTTTGTTGAGAATGCTATGGAAGTGTTTGGCCCATCTCTCCAAGATTTATGTTCTTTTCACTGATCACTGTGGCTCTATCAGCACTAAGCAGTTGAGATGCACTGTTAAGTCTTTGGCTTATAAGGCCAAGGGTATTGTAAAATGATTTGGATTGTTGCTATCGACATAAAATTGAATTTCATATGCCTTCTTATTGGGCCAAGGATCTTTCTAAGTTTTTCTTGCACCTTACTTTTGATGGAATTAAATACTGCCTTCTTAGAGACAGATGAACTATTTTGCTGGCAAACCCTGTGGAAATCTTTGTGATTTAGCAACTTCTGAATTTCCCCATCATTATTGTCAAACCAGTCTTGATGTTTGTGAGTGTTTTGACCCATATGGGTAAATGCAATGCTGTATTTTTTCCACTGTATACTTTTTTCCCTTCCACTTTTGGTAACCTTGTGCTGACTCAGCTTTCCCTCCAAGTTAGCAGCAAACTGATCATGCTTGGAGAAGCTCCCTAATCTGTTGACATTAAGTCTTCTGGTAGTCATCTTACTTTCAGGCTACCACTTTCGTTCAATGCAAATGGTTAGCTTGGAGAGGATAAGTCTATGATCAGTCCAGCACTCTGTGCCACACATTGCCATCATCACTCTCACAGCATCTTCTCCTCACAATGAGACAGTCTTTTTAATGCTAATATTTGTTGTAAGGGTACATTCACAGTTTCATTGCATTTAGTTAAATGGAAGACAGTGTTGGTGATGAGAATGTTACAAGATGTACAAGTCATTACTAGTAAGTGAACATTATTGTTGCTCTTTCTACCCTCCACTCCTAAGAACTCCCTGCTATGGTTGGTAGTCTTTTATTAAAATTTATTACTCTTTTATTAAAGTTACCCAGAATTAGAGGCTTGTCCTCTTTTGACACATTGATGATGAGTGTCTCCAAGTCTTCATATTTTTTTAACTTAATTGGAGTTCGTGGTGAAAGCATAGAATTTTATTATGATTATGATTTATTTCATGGAGGTGGAAATAACATTGTCACAAGCTTGTCAGTCACTACTTTTAGGAAGTATAGAAGCTTGTTGACTAGATTAGTTTTGATTACAAAATCTAGGCTAGTTTCACAGTGCTCCCCATCACTGCAGCAACTCCAGAAACATGTGCGTATAGTTCTGAATTCAGTAAACTGGTTTTCCTTTGCCAGCTGTGTTTCATTCCTGGCTGTTATTTGAATGTGATACCTCCTGAGTTCTCTCACAAGAGGAACTGATTATCTTTCAGGTCTACTGGATTTCGTGTTGTCCATAAGTGTGTGCACATACCCTATTCTGATGGTGAGTAGAATTATCTTTGCAAAAGTTTTTGTACATTTTTTGTATTTCAACTACAGGGTGGGGATCCCTGTCTGCCATAGTAAAAAGGCCAGGCTTGGGTGAAGCAGACAATTTTTAGAACATCTTTTCTAGCACCTTCCTCAAATCAAGGAGTGAGCAGTGCAGTCCTTAAAAAAGGCTGCTCAGACACCCAAGGGCATGCCAAATACCACTGCTGCTTCAGTCTGATGAAAAGACGACTCTATGCCTTCAGCTATGCACATAGGTTGTGATTAAAGATCCCAGTATATCCACACCTGCTGCTTCATCATTTGTCACAGGACTCTGAGGTAGGTAAAAATGATAAAATGGTATGGGCAATGTCTTTTTAGTCACAAATAAATTGAATGTAAGTGAGGCAGAGTTGTGCAGAGTTGTCACCTTACTCTCTTTCCCAGAGTCATCAGAGATTAGCAGCAAGACAAAAGCCAAGACAACTGGCAATGACTTGGGATACAGTAGATGACCTTGATGTCTTCAATGTCTAACCAAGTTCTAAGCACTCGCCTCACAACACATACTTTAGCCGCCTTTGTGGCTATTGGAACAAATTGTTCTCATTTGCCCATTTTGCTTGGGGAAAGCTTTTTGTGTTTGGGATAGACACCACCCACATTCACCCATGGTTACCCTAAACCTTTAGCCTATGAGCACAAACGGTTTACTTGGATATAGCTATTGTGCATGCCATAGCTTCTTGGAACCACAGGTGAGAGTTATGTGAATCAGGAGGACACCAAAGATGAAAAGCAGTTCTGAAAAGGGTTCGGTAACCCTGTAGCACCAATGCAATATTCACAGTGCTGATGGCATCTGTGAATATACTAGCATAGTGCTCAATCACAAAATATAAGACTCTCAATATAAAAGAAAGAAGCAAAACATCTATTCAGACACCAGAAAACCCACCAGAATGTAAAATACAACCTAGTAGCAAAGAAGTTAATACACTATAGCACAGTATGAAGCCACATCACCCTTTAGTCTTCCCACAAACAAACATTTACTCACAAGCTTAGCTGTCTCCCTGGGTGCCTCCTCTCCTTCCTCCAGCTCTAACTGCTCTGACTCCCAGCTTCCTGTGGGCTCTGCTCCACTCTCCAGCAAACTCCTCTGACCACAGGCTATATGTGATTACATTCAGACTATTAGGGGGCAGGGAAGATTTTTCAAAGCAGGGAAGATCTTCAGATTCCCTTAGGCTTATTAAGGGGCAGGGAAGATCTTCAAATTACCATTACCATTACAAGCTCTCTCACCAGGAATACCCTAACAACCCCAAGTAGAATGCTAGAGTCTGGAAGTTAGGAAAAATTGTATTCAAATCTTGCCTCTTACATTAAAAAAAATATGTGACCCTAGATATTGTCACCTAAATTCTCCTGCTCTAAATTATCTTCACCATAAAATGAAGGGGTTGGACTCAGGAGGTTGAACTAGATAACTTATGAGACCCCTTCTACCTCTAAATCTTTGCTAGTACCATTGCATTCATGGTTTTTTACCCTCCACCCCGAGCTCAGCCCTCAGCATTTAAATGCTTGTTGAATATTAAAGTCATAATCCTCAGCCAAAATAAATAAATGAAATCCATCATTGACTCTATTAGCTCCCTACTACTCCCTTTAGGATAGAATCCAAATTCCTCTGTATTACACTTAAAGGCTTTCTTAATTTGGCTCCAGCTTACCTTTCTAGACTTTATTATATGCTATATATTACAGCCAAAATGTCCTATTTGCTGTTTTTCACCCATGATGTTCCATTTCTCACCTCTACCTTTGCTTAAACTTTTTGTTCCCCATACCTTGAAAGTTTTCCCTTATCACCTCTATCTCAGAATCTTTAACCTCCTTTGAAACTCAGCACAAGTGTTCTATCCTACCTGAAGCTTTTCCTGATCCTCATGGCCTCTGTGTCTATGATCAAATTATCTTGCATTTAGTGTTTGTGTTTATTTACCAAAAAATAAAAAAATCCCAAAGACCAAAACAAAAACAACAAAAAATTGGGGGGGGACTAAGTGTTCAGGGAGAACTAGAAGCTCTGATGTGAAGGCTTATCCAACCCTTTTCAGGGCTCTTTATTCACCTCTGGCATCCACCTGTCAACCAGTTCCCACCTGTGAAAACCATCTCAGCATATGGGCTAAACAAGATTGAGGGTAAGCAATAGGCCTCAAACCCATCTACGAATTAGGGGCATGACTACCCTAAGCATGTGAAGGCTTCCCCCCAGTGAAATGGGTGGATAAGAAGAATTCATTCTAATGGCTACAAAAGTGGATAAAGCAGGCCCTGTGGAGCAATTAGGGCTTGGTCAGGCATCAAAGATGTCAAACTCTTTCATTGCATTCTGGGCTATCTTGATTTTTGTCTTACCACTTGGCTTTGATGATTCCAGAAGAGTGAGGCTGATGACTTTGTACCTCACTTAAATCCAATTCAAGGACAAGTCAAGACATCATCCTTTGATGTCATTAGTCCTCTTCAGAAACAAATGACAGACAACACCAACAACAACTGATGTATTTACATGTGCAATATATTATGTTGTGTCAATAGAATATTGGCTCCTTGAGGAGAGAGACTAATTCATCTTTGAATCCATACCATCTTGGTAGGCACTTAATATTAGTATACTGACATATAGTAGGAACTTAACAAATGTTTGTTGACTGAAGACTTCGTATTAAAATCAACTGATTCTCTAACTTGTAGATCAAATACCAAATTTCTATAAGCATGCTATGAGAAACAATCCACTGTCTTTTTTGTTTGTTTGTTGTATGTTTTTTTAAAGAGGGGAGAATGTAAAACTGCCTCCTTGATGCTAGAATAATTCTCTTTATATCATCATGTTTCTTTTTACTAAGGTATAGGAATATGGCATCTGTAGATACAGATCATTGTTTAGGGAGCAAGGTTTTCATCTATAACTCCCGAATAAGTATGTCATTTCAGTGAGCATTATTCAGGCACCAAACAATGATTTGGAGATATCAAGCACAGATAAGGTTGCTAGTTCCTGATCAATGGTTCTCTGCTAGGCAATAAACCTTTTTGGAGTGGAAACTGCTCCTTCACCTCCTTAGCAATCCACCCTGCCAAGACAGACAGAGGACAATAAGCAGAATCTGCATGCATCCCAATAATGCTTTATGAAGTAGGGTAACTGAGCTAGTTTGGTTTTGGATATTTCCCCTCCCCCTTAATTCCTAGACTGAGGGCCATTGCACATGGTGATAAATGATTCAGGCACTGTTGGGGTGTGCACATGTTCCCACCAAGTGTTGTCATGTGAAGGAATGTTGGGTGTTTCTATAATGCTCCACAGAAATAAGCGATCTCCTGGATCAGAAAATACTGCCATCCTTGAACGTGGTAAGAGGGCAGGATATTAAAGTAACAGACCATTTGGCTAAAAGTAGAAGACTTTATTCTTGATCATGTTTTTAAGATTTTATCTATTGCATTAGAGTAACAAACTCAAGAAGTAAGAGAGAATCCTACAATTCCAATTCAGTTCAAAAGCACTGCACTTCAGATCACTCTATAAATCCAAAGATGTAATTGCCGACACTAATAGCAGGGTTTACGTTTAAAGAAATAATGCATCAGGCCTTTAGGAATGCCATTCCCAGGGAAGATAACGATGAATCCTTAAATAACTCTGCCTCCAGTTGAAGGTAGCCATGGGATATGTGCACCAAATGAAAACATCCTTGGCAGCAAGTGAAAGGGGAGCTTGGTGTTTTATTCATAGCAAGCAGTGAGATTTTCTTAAAAGCCTCGCCAAAACCATCCCCTCTTGTTTATTTATTAAAGTCAGAACAAAGGTTGGGGGGGAGTGTATTTGGGAAGCCAACCACAAACGCATCCTAGAGAATTTCTATAGTCTTCTTTCTGTAAAGCTGTTATTTTGAGAATGTAACTCAGTGCTTTCCAAACAGATTAGAAAATTTATATGAAAATTGTTAGCTGACCAAAGATTTGTGTTGCCAGTGAAAGATTGTAGGAAGGAAAAAAAAAGCAGCTTTTGTGTTTCGGGAATAAAAATACTGTCTTGTATTTCTTTTCAGGCTGGCATCAGAATGAATGTAATATTTGCTCATCTGCTATGCCTTACACATTCTGGCTAAGATGCTAATGTAATCATTAATACCTTAATACTTCAAAGGCCAAAAGCAGGCACAACACAAGTATCCTTTGGGAAATTTTCTCAGAGATTAGAAGAAATTCATTCATTGGAAGTACCAGTAATTGGCAATGTCCTTCTGAAAAAAAGAGAAAGAAAAAGAAATTGAAAACCAAGTCAGAATTATAACAAAGATGGGGAAACAGGAGCTTTTCCTCAGGGCATCTAAATTTAGGGGTTCTTGATAGCATTTTTCATCAGCAGAGAGAAACAATTAAGCTTAGTACATCATTAACAATAATCATTGTTAAAATTAGCTACTAGATTGCATCTCCCAATGCAGGCCACATCCCTAGTGAGCTTCTACTAGCCCGTCTTGACCTATTCCTTTCTCCAATAATGACTTTCTTTTAAACTAGGTTCTTTCAAGGTCTTCAACTATAAAGTTTGCTATTCTGAGGGATAACTATCCCCTGCCCATAACTTGTGCCTCTAGCTCCAAGACTCCTAGATCCCACCCCTAACCTCCATTCAACAATGCTTGCCTTGAGCATGAGAATTATTTGTTGTAGCTCTGAGTCAAAGCAAATAAATTATCTTTGAATGTGATGTCTGAGAATCATAGACTTAGAGCAGGAAGGGATTTTTGAGACCCTCAAATCCAGCTCCCTTCTTAATGGATGAGAGATCCACAAAATATAGGATCTCCAGAAGTAAAATGACAAATGATATCATACATATAATAAATGGCAGAGCAAGAATGTAAAACTAGGATTTTGACTCCAAATTTAGTTCCTTTTCCCCAAAGCCTTGTGAAGAAAGGGAGCCTCACATAGTGGAAAGGGCAATAGCCTTGCCCTAGGAAGACCTGGTTTTGAATCTTGGCTGCACTCAGCAGCTGTGAGAGAAGTCACTGAAGCTCAGTCTTCCCAGTTGTAAAATAAGAATAAAGAGGAAGACACTACTTAACAATTAGGGTTACTATAGAGAAAGGGCTCTGCTAAGTTTAACACACTATGAGTTGTCATTATTATCATCAAGCAATAAGTCTTTATTAAGTACCTACTATGTGCCAGGCTTTGTGAAGAACACTGATAATAAAACGAAAAAACTACCCCTTCTCTCAAGGGGTTTACACTCTAATGGAGAAAACAATAAGCATATAAGTTGGTAAGTACAAGATGCATACAAAGGGCATGTAAGAGAAGGAAGTCACATCTGAGGAAACAGAAAAAGGTTCTTGAAGAAGGTGGCATTTGAGTTGAATCTTGAAGGGAACTGGTGGGGGGTAGAATTGAGAATGGAATAAAACATATTCCAGGCATACATTGGAAAGAGTATGTACAAAAGTAAAGGGATGAGAGATGGAGGATCATGTGAAGGATTAAATCAATCAGTAGAATTAGGCAATAGAGTAACTAGGGGAGAGTAACGTGTAGGAAGATGGGAAATATAAGAAAAGGTCATATTTTTAAGAGCTTTAAATGCCAGAGAAATTTCTATTTGATTGTAGATATAATAGTCACAGAAGGAAGGCAAGTAGGGGGTTGTGAATGGGTAGGTGAGTAGTGGTGCAATGATCTGCACTTCATTGTCATTTTTTATTTTTATTTTCTACTCCGAATTCATTCCCTCCCATCCCAACTGGGAAGGCAAGTGATATGATACCCATTATGCATGTGAAGTCATTGGTCTACACTTCAGAAAAGTCACTTTGGTAGCTGTGCAGAAGGAGGAATGGAATGATAAGAGACTTGTGGCAAGGAGACCAGTTGGGTGGATATTGTAAGAGTCTAGGAAATAACTGTTGACAACCTGAACTAGAATAGCATGAATGGAGAAACGTAGACATATATGAGAAAATATTGGAGAGATGCAAGCAGAAAGATCTGCCAACTGGCTATGATGAAGAACACATGCTTTCTCACATCAATAACATATAAGCTTCTCAAAAGCAGTGACTATTTCATTATTGTTTCTATATTCACAGTGCCATGAGCAGCACCTGTCACACAGGAGATGCTAAACAAATTCTTATTGAATGATTTGTTTCTTTATGTATCATGCATAGCAGGTATTGTCACATTCATTGCCCTATTTCTATATTTCTATATTCTTATAAACCTTAAAGTTACCACAGGAAATAATTGTTGGGTTCCTGTTGGCTTTGTCATTAATCAGAAATAATTTTATGATAACAATAGTGTCCACCATCCATTCATCTATTCATTCAACAAATATTCATTACAGACCTACTATTCAAGACAGCCTTCCTTCCCACCCTCAACTACAATATACAAGCATTCTTCAATTTAAGAACAGCTTCAGTTTCCAATGTCAGTAGTTTAAAATTATGTCAGTAGTTTAAAATTCAGAATGCCTTCTCCCAGTTAAAGAAAGGAAGGGTAGGGGCGGCTAGGTGGCACAGTGAGTAGAGCGCCGGCACTGGAGTCAGAAGGACCTGAGTTCGGATCCGGCCTCAGACACTTAACACACAAAAAAGAAAAAAAACCTAGCTGTGTAACCTTGGGTAAGTGAACCCCAATTGCCCTCCAAAAGGCAAAAAAAAAAAAAAAAAGGAAGGGTAGATTGAAGGGATGTTAAACATAAGTCATTAAGTTCCTATTTTATACCACAAAGGTTTATTTCATCCAAAATTTCCCTAAAATATGGAATGTTGTAGAGTCCAACTAATAAAAATTTAAATTTATTTTTATAGAACTGATTCATTGTTCAATTACATTGTTTGCCCGTGGTCTTTGTAGTAAAGGACTAATTCAAAGAGCTAGCCATCCAATGTAGGTTCTAATCTATGTACTAGGTATCATTTACTTGCTAATATTTTTCAACTATGTGTGGCTTGTCTAATCTCTTTGGAGTAACTTGATCTCACTGATGAAGGACTACAGGGCTTCATGGAACCAGAAAGGCTTTATCAGCATAATCCTCTAGAAAGAGCACTGTATTTGGAGTCATGATATAATTGGGTTTAAATTCCATTTCTAATACTTGCTACCTATATGAAGCAGAACAAATTACTTAAAATTCCTTTGTCTCAGTTTCCTCAACAGTAAAATGAAGATGATAATACTTAACTATCTAATTCAAGGGTTGGTTATTGTAAGAATGTTTGGCAAGCCATAAAGTTATATGTGAATATAATTTATCATCTATACAGAGGTTCTCAAATATTTTGATCCCTTTTGGTCCCTTTATACTCTTTTTAGATTATTTATCCCCTTTTAATATTTCTTCTTAAATTTTGAGTTCCAAATTCACTACCTCTCTCCAAACCCTTCCCCAACCACTGAAAAAGAAAGCAATATCATTTCAATTATAAATATGAAATCATGGAAAAACATATTTCCATATTAACCATATTTTTAAAAATTGTTGTTGTTCAGTCATTTCAGTCATACTTGACCTTTCATGACTATATTTAGAGTTTTCTTGACAAAGATACTGGAATAGTTTACCATTTACTTTTCCAGTTCATTTTTCAGAAGAGAAAAATGAAATAAACAGAGATAAGTGGCTTGCCTAGGGTCACACAGCTACTAAGTTTCTTTTTCTTATTTTTTTTTATTTTTTTTTCTTTTTGGAGGGCAATTGGAGTGTAGCAGCAAGCACCCCAATATCCCCAGGGTGACTGCCAACACAGGTTCTTAGATCTGCTTTTCAAAAGGAAAGCAACTCAAAATGGGTTAACAAGCTTACTTTAATCAAACAAACATATATCATTTACCTAGTTCAGGGGAAAAAGGTCAGTACCCCAAACTTCAGAGTATACAGACAGTAGTTTCAAAACAGAGAAACAAACAGATCAAGCAGACAGGCTTCCAAACTGTCCAACCATTAAATCAATACCAAATCACAGTTACCAGAGAGGGAAGCATCAACATCTGGGTTTTCAAATCTGGGGGGCTCTCAACAATGGCTTCCCAGAGTCTCATCTGGTCAAATCACACAACACTTCTCAAAGTGAGCCCCAAAGCAAAGCCTCAAATCAGGGATTATATAGTCTTCTCCTTGTTCAGACAATGTAACCACCCTCTTGACCCACTGCCCAATCACAGAGCACCAAGGTGTAGGCATTCCTGAAAACCAAGCCTCCTACCACAGGCTCCATGTGACCACATTCAGCCTAGTAGGGGGCAGAGTATATTTTCAAATCAAGGAAGGTTCTCAGAGTCACTTAAGTCAATCAAAGTCTCTTAAGCCAATCAAAGGGCCTATGGGCAGGGAAGATCTTCAAATCTGCATTTCCATTACATGGGGTTAAGTGACTTGCCCAAAGTCACATTATTAGTTTTTGTGTTGAGTGTCTGAGGCCAGATTTGAACTCAGGTCCTCCTGACTCCAGGGCCAGTGCTCTATTCACTGTGCCACCTAGCCACCCCGATACTAAGTTTCTTGAACTCCGTATTTGAACCCAGAAAGATGATGAGTCTTCTTAAATGCAGGCTGAGCTCTCTATCTACTGCCACCTTGTAACAACAAGCACCCTAGCATACCCAGGATGGTTGCTAGCACAGGTTCTTTGATCTGTTATTCTAAAGGATAGATAGATAGATAGATAGATAAATAGATAGATAGATAGATAGGAGATATATAGACAGATATCTCATTCACTTAGGTTAGGGGAAAATGTCAGCACTCTGAACTTCAAAGAAATTATAGAAATTACAAGCAGAAAAAGTCCAGACAGAGAGAATAATACAAATCAACAGACAAGGCTTCTAGCTGTCTGTCTGACCAAAGTTATACATACATAATTACCAGACAGAGAAGCACCAACATCTGGATTTTCAAAGCTGGGGGGTTCCTTAATGGCTACCCAGAGTCTCATCTGGCCAAATCACATGAACACTCTTTCAATAAGTGAGCCCCAAAACAAAACCTCACCTCAGAGTACATACACCCTCCTTCAGAGCCAGAGGACATAACAACCCTCATGACCCACCGAAGCAGCAAGCACCCCAACATCCCCAGGGTGGCTGCCAATACAGGTTCTTAGATCTGCTTTTCTAAAGGAAAGCAACTCAAAATGGGTTAACAAGCTTATTTTAATCAATCAAACATATATCATTTACCTAGTTCAGGGGAAAAAGGTCAGCATCCCGAACTTCAAAGTATACAGACAGACAGAACTCACAAGACAGAAAAACAAACAGATCAAGCAGACAGGCTTCCAAACTGACCAACCATTACATCAATACCAAATCACAGTTACCAGAGAGAGAAGCAGCAACATCTGGGTTTTCAAAGCCAGGGGGCTCTCAGAGTCTCATCTGGTCAAATCACACAACTCTTCTCAAAGTGAGCCCCAAAGCAAAGCCTCACATCAGGGATTATAAAGCCTTCTCCTGGGTCAGAGAATGTAACAACCCTCTTGACCAATCACACAGCACCAAGGTGTAGGCATTCCTGAAAACCAAGCCTCCTGCCACAGGCTCCATGTGACCACATTCAGTCCATTAGGAGGCAGAATATATTTTCAAATCAAGGAAGGTTCTAAGAAGTCTCTTAAGCCTAACAAAGGGCCTAGGGACAGGGAAGACCTTTAAATTTGCATTTCTATTACCCCCACTGCCTAATTACAAAGTAACAAAAGGTGTAGACTTTCCTGAAAAACAAGCCTCCTCTAATCAAACTTTTATTGGGTTCCATGTGAGGCCTATCAGCTATTAACATTACACACCTAAACAAGAAAAATAAAATGAGTTAATTACACTTAAATACCATTTATTCTCTCTTTAGAGGTGGATAATTTTTTTTTTCATCATGAGTGCTTTGGAATTATTTTGGATCATTTTGTTGATCAGACTAGCTGTCTTTCACAGTTGACCATCATTATAATATTCCTACTACTGGGTCCAGTGATCTCCTGGCTCTCTTCACTTTCCATAGGTTCATAAAGGTCTCCCCAAGTTTTTATGAAACCATTGTTCTCATAATTAGCTATATAGCACAATAGTACTCATCACAATCATATACCACAACTTGTTCAACCATTCCCCAATTGGTCATCCTTTCAATTTCCAATTCTTTGCCACCGCAAAAAGAGTTCCTATAAATATTTTTGTATGGATAGAACCTTTTCATTTTTCTTTAATCTCTTTAGGATACAGACCTAGTAATGGTATTACTAAGTCAAAAGGCATGCATAGTTTTATAGCCCTTTAGGCACAGTCTCAAACCATTCATCAGAATTGTTTGACCAATTCACAATACCATTAACAGCACATTAGTGTCACAATTTTTTCCACATCCCCTCCCAACATTTGTCATTTTCCATTTTTGTCATGTGACTCAATCTGTTGGGAATACCTCAGAGCTGTTTTAATTTATATAATAGACTGTCTTCAGCCCCTTATTTTAACTTTGTGTGTCTTTTTTTGTTGTTTGTTTTCAAGTGTGTCTCTTGTAAACAACATATAATAATATGAATTCAGGTTTCTAATCCATTCAGCTGTCTAGTTTAGTTTTATGGGTGAGCTCATAACATTCATATTCAGAGTTAAGATTACAAACTGTGCGTTCCTCTCCATCCCATTTTCTTCTTTTTATTCTTCTCTCTGTCTCTGTCTCTCTCTCTCTCTTTCTCTCTCCCTCTCTCTTCTTCTCTCCTCCCCCTCCTCCTTGCTGTTGTTGTTTTTTTGTTTTGTTTTGTTTTGTTTTTTAAAAAACAAAACTTTATTTATACATTAATGTCGAGGGCTGGATTAAAGCTTAAGAAAGAAAAAGAAGGAAAACAGTCTATGATAAAGAGTTCTTTACAGAAGACAGAAGAAGACAGGTTATAAGGAAGGGGAAAACATAGACAAACACAGAAAAACAAAAACACAAGATGAAGGAAGGAAGTCTGGGCAGCCAGGGTCAGGGATCTTGGCTAGTAACCTGCTTCATGTAGGTTTCCAGCAAGTACTTTTTAAAGGCTGTGGGATTTTTCCAAAGTTCAACAGCATGTGTGTTCAATGAGCTGTCAATGTTGGGTTCTCCCAGCAGGCTCTAGATAGATAGCAGGGTGGTCCTGACATCATACAGAGCTGACCACTTGTCCTTGAGGATGTCCAGATATTCCCTTGGGTGTCCACATTAGGATGGTAACAAGGTGTGACAAATTTCACAGTGGGAGCATTATAGGAGTAGCCACTGGGGAATTCCAGGGAGAGCTTGTGCCTTAGGTCTTCATATACAGTCCCAGCTGCCCCATGGATGGTCCCAACCCACTTGAAGAGATTGTCTGAATCTGGGAAGGCAGAAATTCCTTTGTCTCCAGACATCATTAGGGTCATCAATTCCTGCTGTAACCTCTTGCCCACAAACCCGCCGGCCGTGGCTGTCCCAGGCTCGGCCCCTTTACGAGAGACAGCAGCACTGGCAGCATCTGGGTCCCGATTCTGAGAGGCCATGGGGGACCGGAGATAAAGGAAGAGAAACTCCCGGGCGGCAATTGCCGCCTTCTTCTGCCCACTATCTCCTTTAATCTATCCTCCTTTTTATTATCTCTCCTTTTTTCTTATTCCCTTCCCCTCCTATTTGCCTTTTGAGTAAGATAGATTTATCAACCCCATTGAGTGTGTGTATGTGTATGTATTTGTGTATATAGGTGTGTGTGTTGTTATTGTTGCTGTTGTTGAGCTGTTTCAATCATATCTGACTCTTCATGACTCCATTCAGAATTGCCTTGGCATGACTGATAGATTTTCTATCTCTATTTTTTATATCTATCTATCTATCTATCTATCTGTCTGTCTGTCTGTCTGTCTGTCTGTCTATCTATCATCTGTCTAGCAATATAAAGGGGCAGCTTGTTGGTTCAGTGGATAAACAGCCAGGCCTGAAAACAAACATCTTGATGTGATTATGAGAATTGGATTGACTTCTCAAACTCCTCGAAAAAATTTTATGGACACTGGGAGTTCCCAATCTATCCTTTGAGAACTGCTAAACTATAAGGAACCCTTCTTATCTTTGGACTTGGCACAAAATCTCGTGCATTATGCTTCTTTCTTCACCATATAATTTTTGTTTCTTGTCCTCCTTATTTACATGAAAATTTATGTTTCATTTTCTCCTTTCTATATCTGATTAAGTAGTACTTGTAACTTCTGTGATTTAAAGTGAGCAACATTTTCATTCCTGTTCCTGAATTAAAGAATTTTGTAGACATGAATACATTCAACTTACTAGTTCATAATCTATTTCAACATCATCTACCCATCAGTTATAACATAATTTGTGCTAATCTATTCAGTGATTCAGCTCATGATGACAGGAACATATCCATGCTTCCTTCTTTCTATCCTCCACCACTGCAGTGATGGTAGTGTCTGGTAGTGGAAACTGAGAGATGAAGCTTCAAGACTGGAAGTGGAGATAACTCTACAGCTACAAAGGAATTTTGTTGAGTTTTTTTTTTAACTGTGTACTTAATGATCAGCAATAAATACAAGCATTTAAATGCAAATCACAATATGTAAAGAACAAAAAGATAATATGTAAACTGTGAAATGTATAAAGTTTAAGCATACATATATACATATAATTGAACAAAGTAGTAAAAAAAAACCCAACCTATTCCTTTATGTATGTGTGTACATATATATGTATATATATACATGCATGTGTACATATATGTATATATACACATACATATATATGCTCCTTTTTTGCATATCTATCATTGCTCACCAAACTAAAACCTTCCAATAGAAGAACTCACTTGTAACTAATAGATGTAATGTAACAAAAGAAATTACTACAATGGCTGTGGCTAAAAATGCTAATCTTATTTCGTTTATTAATTTCTCTAGTCCATCCCATCTCTGCCCTAAAGTGGACTGTATCTTTCATCATATTGTCATTTGGAGTCACTAGTATACAATACTTTGACCAAGTTCTGAGTTCTTTCTAAACTGTTTTCTTCACATTATTATTGTGTTCTCTCTCTCTCTTTTACTTTCTCTTCCCCCCCCCCTCTCTCTCTCTCTCTCTCTCTCTCTCTCTCTCTCTCTCTCTCTCTCTCTTTCTCTCTCTCTCTGGATAGATAGAAAGATAGGTAGATAGATAGATGGATAGATAGATAGATAAATATACATATGTGCATCGATACATGCACACATACGTATACGTGTGCATGTATATAGTTTTCCTGATTCTACTAATTACATTCTACACAAGCCAGTAAAAGCATTCTGATGATTCCCTGAATTTGTCATTCCATTATTCTGACTTTAACAATATTCTAATACATTCATATGTCAAACTTTATTATCATTACCCAATTGATGGGTACCTATTTAGCATCCAATTCTTTAATACAACAAAAAACATACTGCTACAAATACTTTTTTCTAACATATTGGCTTTTGACTTCTGTTTTGGGCATCTTTAGGATAATAAATTCTGAACTGTCATAAGTCCTCTTCCCCTCCCCTCCAGAACCCCCACCATCATTGGTCCCTTTAGTACCTTTAGAGAGTGATGTTACGTACTCTGATTGTCGTTATGGACTTTCATCACTGGCACAGAGCAGAGAGGTTGTGTCGTTCCTATTCCTTAGAATCCCTCAAGAGATAACAAAAGGAGAGTCATCATTCTCTATTGGTAGCCTCATGAGGTCAAAAGTGCTAGAAGATTCCAAAAGACTCATGATGGAAAATGCTATCCATATCCAGAGAAAGAATTATGGAGTCTTAACGCAGATCAAAACATACTCTTTTCACTTTTTTTCTTTCTCATGATTTTCCCTTTTATTCTGTTTCTTCTTTGACAATATGACTACTGAGAAAATATGTTCAATATGATTGTATACATATAACCTATAGCAGGTTACTTGTTGTCTTGGGAAGGGAAGAGGGGAGGGAAGGAGGAGAAAAAAATCAGAACTCAAAATCTTATAAAAGTGAAGGCTGAAAACTATTTTTATAGTTGGAAAAAATAAAATATTATTAAGCACAAAAAAGCACTAGAGGAAGGCCTCCAGCATAGATGTGACAGCAATGTATATAAAGCACTTTACAAATCTCAAAGTTCATAAAAAAACTATTAAATGCCCATTATCTTTGCCATGCAGATTGAGCAAACATGGTTGTGTTTGGATCTGCAGCAATGTAAGGAGTTCATATCAATGAGGTCACAGAATCATCACAGTATTCAATTCAGCATTGAACCTTCAGTATATAAAGTGATGTGCTAGGTAATAGGGCATAAAGTCAGAAACTAGAGCTCCCGCCCCTTGAGGGTTTTTTATATGTTATTAGAAGAATTTGAGCTTTAAGAGTTAGTGATCGTTTGGGATGGTCTTGAATCATCAGAAAAGCTAGTAAGAGGACAGTCACATATAGACTTAGACAGTCGCAATAGACTTAGGTCACAGAGCACATGAGCACATATCATAGGATCATATTTTTAGAGCTGAAAGGGATCTCAGGGGTCATCTAATCCAACCTCTTCATTTTACAGATGAGGAAGTTGGGGCCCAGAGAAAGTATAGTAACTGCCTCCTAGCTAGTAAATAGAAGAGCCAAGATTCAAACCAAGGTCCTCTGACTCAAAACTCAAATTTCTTTGCACTGAATTTTGTAACCATTGCAATTTTTGCTCCCTTTTAAATTCTTTTTGACTAGATATTTTTACTAGAGATTTAATTTTGTACCGTATAAGATTAGTACTTGAAGTGCTTTAAAGTGGAGGAGAAAGATTCTGAGTTTTCATGATCTGAGGAATCTCTGTATCCACATCAAACAGGATGGTGTTTCAGTTTAATTTGAAGCTGAGCCAACATGGAAGTAGAAGAGACCTTATTTCTGAATCAGCAGTAACAGGAACAGAGTCTCCATTAGAGTGACAAAGGCTAGAGCAATTAGATTTAAACTTGATGAAATCCACTGCACCATCCATTTAGTAAATCATGTTGCAGCATTGTAACATTCTTTTATGGGTTTGTAATGGCAGGTGCCCTGTGCATTAGCCTCAGTGTTCTTCTCTGCCACTCTGACTTGTAACTATGCATACAGAGAGCACATTATGGCCTTGAGAGACTGATTATCTCCATTGTCACTTCTCTCCCTGGTCCTGGATAATTGTTTCAGCTGCAAGTAAATACCAAAGTGGCTGAGGACCGCAGACTAGATGAGTTTCTGCTCAGACTGCTGAAAAGCTCACTGTGGTACAACGGGGAGAAAAAGGTCCTTCAGAAGCATTAAGATAGAAAGATAGAAATATCTCTCTCTCTCTCTCTCTCTCTCTCTCTCTCTCTCTCTCTCTCTCTCTCTCTCCCCTTCTCGACTTTACTTTCGATAAAAAGGATTCACTGAGAAGATACAGAAAAGAGCAAAATATACAAAACGCCTCATTCTCCTCAAACCAGAGACACTTTTCTCCACCTTGCACAAACTTGGTCCCTAGGTAGAGTGGGCTCAAACTTGAAGCACAAAGGTCCTGTAACACAAAAGGCTGAGGTGTATCATGATACTTTTAAACTAAGTATCTATCTTCCTTTTTAAAGTTCCAAGCTTACTTCCTGATGTGACACTGGTTATGGGCAAATCTCTCTACCTTGCTCAATTAGTATAGCATTTTGCTGTGATTTGTGATACTCCTGCTGGTTTTATCAACTGCTAGGCTGGTTCAAGAACTTCACTCGCCATCTCTCTTCCCTGAACTCAGCAACTGCTACTACAGGCAAATTACACTGCTGATTCCAATTGATAGACAGACCTACGATAGTCCCTCTAGCCTTTTGATTTCTCACATGGTCATAATTTGACCTGTTTCATCTCCAGATACTCACCTAATTAATTTGTATTTATTTATATGTATTTAATATTTATGTACACACTATATTTCACCCTCAAAATACTTGAGGACAGAGACTATTTAGTTTACTCTCTTTGTATCTTTGTAATTACTTGTTTCTTGAGGGCAGAAACAATTTAGTTTATTGTCTTTGTACCCCCAATACATTGTGCAGTGTGTTTGCATCTAATAGACATCTAATGAATATTTGCTGAATTGAATTAAGGTCATTTAAGCTCTATGAACTTCAATTTCCTCATCAGTACAATGGGAAGAAGACCTATTCTACCTACTTTGCAGGGTTGTTGGGAGAGTTAAACGAAATAATATATATAAAATGTTCTCAAACTGTAAAGGTCTATATAAAAATCAGTTATCATTACAATACAGTTTAGCGTCATCAAAAGTAGATGGGGGATTTCTTGTCAAGGTAGTTGCCTGAACAGTAGAGACTTTGACCGATTTCCATACATTTACTCCACATAAACTCTGAAGTTTGTACCAGGCCAAATAATCATGAAGAAATCCAATTTACAACTACAGTAGGCACTTTTTTTTCCCACCCCAAGCAATAGAAAAGGATGTCCATCAAACTTTTTGGGAAAGCAATAACAGAAAGGACAAGGGTAATCTGTAACCAAATTTATGTATCTGGAGGGAATAAGAACTGAGGCCTTTCCTGGAAAAGCCACATGATGGTAACAAAGGCCAAGGTTAGGAGACCTTGGAAGACCTGGCTATTAAGAACCACAACCAGTGTTATGGGTGATTGATGTAGTGCTGACCAAGACAGCCCAGATCCAGGGGATCCTATGTCCCTAATACTATATCCTGAGAAAACAGAAGGGACCTTAAAGATCCAGTGCTCTAAATTTCAAAGATCTATTCTAGAGTCAGGATTTAGAGACAAAAGCAAGAATCTAGGAGACTCAGGATGAGATCAAGCAAAGCCAGCCACATCACTGAAAAGCACTACAAGAGATACAGTCTGGATTTGGCATGAGGCTTCTATGGGAAGCAAAAGAGATGAATAAATTAAAAATAAAACCACCAATTTATTTTTTAAACATTGCAAATTTAGAAAGCCCCCACCCAAAAAAAACAAAATGAGAGCAAAACTGAAAGTAAAAACTGAAAGGATAGTGACTTTTCCATGAGAGGAACAGGAAAATATGGATGAAATGAAGGAAATGACTTTTTAATTGCATAAAATCTACAAAGGAAGATTTGGAATGAGAATGATTAACTTAGAAGAGAAAGTGGTAAATCTAATACAAAAATATATTCTCTTAAAACTGGAATAAACAAAAAAGAAATCAATGACTCCATGAAGCAGCAAGAAAAACTTTCAGTCAAAAGACTGAAAAAAATAGAAGAAAATGAAAGATATCTTATATCAGAAACAACTGACCTTTAAAACATATCAAAGCAGGATAATTTCAAAATCATTCAGTTCCCTTAAAAAAGAAAAAATAAAGGCTGGACAATATATTTACAGAAATTATTAATGATATACACAGTTCTATTAGAATAAGAGGTCAAAGTAGAAAGAGACAAAACATGGGGATTCACCAATGGAAAATTCCTAAAAATGTCATAGTCAAAATCCAGAGCTTCCATATCGAAGATTTCAAATATGTGTATGTGGGGCAGAGGGGAGTAATCCAGAAATAAGCAGCTTAAGTACCAAGGATGTACAATCAGCATCACATAAGACCTGGAAATTTCAACTAAAAAAAAAGGAGATCTTAGAATGGCAATACTCCCAAAGTCAAAGAAAATAGAATTACAACAAAGAATTAGAATGCTGAATTTATTCCTATGTGCATAAAGTGACCTTTAATGAAATAGAATGCTTTCGTTTTAAAATGTATTTAATTAATATTTTATTTTTCCTGATTATTTATTAAAAACAATATTTAACATTCTTTTTTTGAAATTTGGAGTTCCAGATTCACTGTTTCCCTCCCATCTCCCTTCATTGAGAATGCAAGAATTTTAATATATGTTGTCCAGGTGAAATCATGCAAAATTTATTTCCATGTTAGTCATGTTGTAAAGAAAAAAGAAAAGAAAAAGTATTCTTTGATCTGCATTCAGATTTAATCTGTTCTTTCTCTAGAGGTTGATAACATTTTTCATCATTGGAATTGTCTTGGATCATTGTATTGCTGAGAACAGCTAAGTCATTCACAATTGATCATAATACAATTTATCTGTTACTATGTACAATGTTTTCCTGGTTCTACTCATTTCACTTCTCATCAGTTCATGTAAGTTCTGGTTTTTCTGAAACCATCTTGATTGTAATTTCTTATAGCACAATAGTGTTCCATCACAATCATATACTACAACTTGTTCAACCATTCACCAATTGATGGGCATCACCTCAATTTCCAGTTCTTTGCCACCACTAAAAGAGCTGTGTTAAGTATTTATGTATGTATAAGTGCTTTTCTTTTATTTTTTTTATCTTTTTGGGATGCAGACTTGGTAGTGATATCATTGGATGAAAGAGTATGCGTAGTTTTATAACCCTTTGGGCATAGTTCCAATTTGTTCTCAAGAAAGGTTGAATCAGTATACAACTTTACCAACAGTGCATTAACATTTTAATTTTCCCACATTCTCTCCAACATTTGTCATATTCATTTTCTATCATATTAGCCAATCTGATAGGTGTGGGTTGGTACCTCAGAGTTGTTTTAATTTCCATTCCTACAACAGTGATTTAGAGCATTTTTATATGACTATAGATAACTGATTGCTTCCTCTGAAAACTACTTGTTCATATCCTTTGACCATTTATCAATCAGTGAATGACTCTTATTTTTATAAATTTGGCAGTTCTCCTTCTTTCTTTTTTTAATGAAATTAACCAAAGGTTTGTTTATTTTACTGGTTTATTTTTTCAATAAAACCAACTCTTAGTTTTATTTGTTAGTTTATAAGTTTCTTACTTTTAATTTTATTAATCTCTCCTTTGATTTTCAGAATTTCTAATTTGGCATTTAATTGTAAGTTTCAATTTGATCTTTTTCTAGCTTTTTTTAGTTGCATGTACAATTCATTGATCTCTTCTTTCTTTATTCTATCAATGTAAGCATTTAGAGATATAAAATTTTCCTTAAGAACTGCTTTGGTTTTATCCCATAAATTTTGATATGTTGTCTCTTTATTGTCATTCTCTTTGATGAAATTATTGATTGTTTCTATGATTTGTTGTTTGACCCACTCTCAGTTCTCTCTCTATATTTAAGAAATGAGACCTTTATCAGAGAAACTTGCTGTAATTTTTTTCACAGTTATGATTACTGTGTATTTTCCTCTATCCTATTTTCTTTCTGTTCATCCTACTCTCTTTCTTTCACCCTGTCCATCTTCAAAAGTATTTTGTTTCTGACTACCACCTCCTCCAATAACCCCCCTTTTCTATCAGCACCCCCTCCTTCTTTTATTCCCTTCCCCTTCTACTTTCCTGTAGGGTAAGATAGATTGCTATACCTGAGTGTGTATGTTATTATTTCTTTGAGCCTATTCTGATGAGAGTAAGGTTTATGTACACCCCTCAAGCTCTCTGTCTTCCCCACTGTAATAGTTCTTTTGTGCTTTTTTTAATGTGATATAATTTGCCCCATTCTACCTCTCCCTTTGCCCTTCACCCTGTGAATTTCTATTTCTTATGCTTTAACTTTATTTTTTAATAATCTCATGGAATAGAATATTCTCAAGCATTTCTAGTGCAAAGACAAAAACTTAGAAACTGAGAACTGTAAACACAAAAGTCCAGGAAAACTTAGAAAGGTAAATTTGTTTGAGCAATTTGAAGCAATTGTATCATGATAATAAAGTAGATGGAAAGAGGTGTTTTTGCTAATTAAACAGGTAGGTTACTTCATGCTTTTTTAAAAAATAATATTCAAAAACATTCCTGGGGCAAGAGTTGCATTCACCATAAAAACAAAGGCCATGGAACACCAATGACCAGGTTTTCTCACCTGAAATTGTGGGTGAACATGAATTTGAAATGTGGTGACATCATTTGACTTCTCTTCCACAGGAAAAGAAATAGAACACTTTCAAATTAGAATTTTCCCCCTTAATTAACCTAATCTGCTTTAAACTTTGCCAGATGTTTTTGAGTTATACATAATTATGGCTTGAAGGAAAAATGAATTACTTTTTGATGACTCAATCTGGACTAAAATCAATGACCTTCTAATGATCCCAGGCTTCCTTCTACTTGTGTGATTGCCACTACACCATGATTTAGCTAGGCCTGAGATTAAGCTGGAATAAGCATATAATGACAGATTGAAACAGAGAGCAGCCTGTTTCTAGACCAACTGACAATACAATGAAATAAACTTAAATGGTGCTCTGTACACCAAGAAGCAAGAGCCCCTGGCACAACTGAGGGTGAGATGAATCATTTAGTCATGACAAAGATACTCCTATTTCCATAGTCACAGGCTATTGTTTTAGAAGGTATTCTATTAGTTTGCTAGCTCATTGCATACCATGCAGCTGGTATCTATTCCTATGGGGCATAGGCATGTGTTTTATTCAATGTTTCAATAGAATGAGAGGAAAAAAAGATTCTAGCATCTTTGGACCAAGCATACATACTTGCATTTTCTGAGAATATAACAATGGAACCATTTCTAGAGTCTGCTGACTTCTTTAATACCCCTGCTGTTTCTGCACTTAAATATTTTCTTTGCAGACCCTAATTTGTATGCCAGGGTAGAGAAGCATTGACAGGTAAATTATCCTTTAAGAACATTAAAAATATTTGCCAGATAAACTATTATACAAAAATACATCACTGAGCTTAGGTTTTTATTGTCCTGGGTCATGAAAAATATTACTTTTAAAATCTGCAATGGAAATTAGCATGAATTAAAGCATCATTTATAACAAGAGCTCCCCTTCCTCTTTTATACAATAGACTATATGGGAAAGCCAAAATCTCAAAAGGAAAATAACTTAGCCCAGATTCTGCCCTCCTAAAATTTATGTTCATAACCTCCAATTATATGTGGATCTGTGTGTATGTCCAGGTCATCAGAAAGTAGACTAGTTGCTACCTTGGAGTATTCCAAGTTCTTTATTTGTCAGAAGGCACCAACAGGTCTACAAATACCATTCTGGTTTTGTACTTTTTTTCACTTCTTGTATCATGCTGCATTGTGTTTCTAAGGAAAGATTTATTGTTATGTCTTTCTTAAACAAAGTTTAGAAAACCAGATGGACTGGTAACTTAAAAACAATGAATTGGGTTGTTTGTACTCAACTGTAGCCAAAAATACTCATGCTATGGATCTCTGTTCACAAAAGAAAAGGAAGGTAGTGATCTGCTTTCAATATCTAAGGAGGTAGAATTTGCTCACTTTTTTGAAATGTGCATCTATATACATACATATATATATATATATATATACACACATGTTTTAACACATGTAGGAAAAGTTGTATGAACTGATGGAGCCAAATAAGCAGAATAAGAAGAATAGCATATACAAGAATTAAAATAGTGGAAATGAAATAATAATTCATGCTTTTATCTCTCAACAATCATAATAAACAATCATAACTGCTGAAAACAGATGAAGAAACAAACTTCCCTCTTTTGGTCATTACCATCATCTCATCATCACCACCAGCATCATCTCACATTTATATTATAAAATGCAAACCTTTGTGGGTAGAAACTGTTTCTTTTTTTGTCTTTGTATTCCCCAAACATAGTACAATGCCATGCACACAGGAAGCATCTATTAAATACTTGTTGATTGACAATACCATTTCAAAGTTTACAGGCTTCACACATTATCTAATTTGGTCTTCAGAGCAACCCTGTAAGGTAGCTGCTGAAATTATTCCCATTTTACAAGTTAGATAACTGAGATTAAGAGAGGGTACTCAACTAGGTCAGGGTCACATAGCTGCTAAATGTCTCTGAACCCACATCTTGGTGACTTCAGAATCAGGGCTCTATCCACTACAGCACAAGAGCAGAATATTGCATTTTTACTATCAAACAGGGGTACTATGTCATTTGGCTCTGTTAAACCACTTTTTCTTACTTGGAGAAGTCTAATACTTGGGAAGCATGGCTACATATCGAAATGATTGTTGTATAAAACAAAAGACATTAGTAAAACATTCTCTAAATAATTTGATGCTACAACAGCAACACAAAGTGGGTATCGTTTGGGGCAGCTAGATGGCACAGTGAATTGGGCACTAGCACTGGAGTCAGGAGGACCTGAGTTCAAATCCAGCCTCAGACCCTTAACACAAAAACTAGCCATGTAACCTTAGGCAAGTCACTTAACCCCAATTGCCCTCCAAAACATCCAAAAAAAAAAAAAAGGCAAAAAAAAGATCTCTCTTGTCTTTTTTTCCTTTGTGTTACATAAATTCTCATCCCATACTTAATATGACAAGAATTTAAGTCATTATATTTGCATCTACAGTGCCTAACACAATTCCTGGCCCATGTTAGGTGCCCAGAAAGTTTGTTATATTGATTGATTATTTAGTCATTTAACTCAGTTATTTAACTGAGCTTCAGTGTCTTTCTCAGTAAAATGAGGTGAAATAATATATTCTCTAAGGTCCCTTCCCAATCTAACATTCTGTAGCTCATTTTTCTATCCATTTGGGATTATTCTTTTCTTTTTTCTCCTTACTTTATTCTAGATTCTGTAGCTATTACTTCTGTCCCTTTCCCTCCCTAGTCCTGGAAGAATACTAGTAAAGGCTTAACAAACTTCTCTCTGCAAACACAACGCATTTTTTAAGTTTAATCTACATTATCAACATTTTGTTATCATTTTCTTAAGTCTAATTAGACTTAATAGACAATAAATATGCAAGGAAATTAGCAGAAAAATTCTGATTAACAGAAAAATTAAGGGACTTACTCATGGTGACCCATGGTCACACAGTTAGTAGTAGTGCTAGGATTCAAACCCAGGCTCTCTGATTCTGAATACAGGGCTCTTTTTACTATGTGACAAAGCTACACAGAATTCAAGAATGAACCCTCTGACAGATTCAGCTTCTAATGTCAGAGAATTTCATCATCAGGTCAGTCACCTGATAGTGATCATTTTCCCCCACTGGTAACCCAAAAAACAAAGAAGAAAACAATAACCTCAGTTGTGGATCACAGCAGGCTTTCTAAACTACATTTAAATTTTTTAGTCTAAATAATTACACATTTTCAAAAACTATTAGCATTATGTAAATGTCAACATATATAACTGTATATATAGGATAGTAAAGTCATTATGCCAATGTGATCTAATAGAAAATTTTCTACTGTCTTGTCCTTTATTTGTAACTTAATTAGCTTTGTGAATTATAAATGAATTTTAAAGCAGTGGTTTTGTCCAAATGATTAGTAATTAATATGAGAATAGTAAAAATTGCTAAAAATCCATTGAAATGAGACCAACAAAGTACTATAGCTATGAGTCACTAATTGTAGCTTGGAAATATTTTATCTCTTGTGGATTTTCTGTTATAACATCTATTCTGCTTTGTACTCTTTTGAAAAAATGGATTTTCAAACAAGCATAATCCTGTGGAAAATATAAAGTTGACATGGAAACATATGCACATTTGCAACCGTGTGAATATTTGTATATATGTTCATATTATAACATCAGCTTTTTGGAGGCATATTCAGACTTGTCAAGACATGAGACAATATGGAATTTTCAATCCAGGAAGATACAGTGAGGGAAAAAAGGAGATGAAAAAAAGGCAAATCCAAGACTCTACACCTCAGATCAGATCATGAAAAGACCTAGGATGGGAAATAAGGCCAAGAGGAATGACATTATAAAATATATCCAAATGTCTAACACAGAGCGCGCGCAAACACACACACACACATACCTTTAATAATTTGTATATATGGGAGACAATATATTACATATATATTCAATGAAAAAATGCAATTTTAATGAATAATATTTTTGAAGTTTTACTTTACACTCAGGGTGCTTTGGTTATTTGTTTTTCTTTTCTCTTATGCATGCATACATGAATTTTTACTTTCATTAAATTATTTTAAAATTTCTAATCAAATGAAGTAATTTAAAAACTTTCCTTTAGTAAATAAGAAAAAGATAGAAGTAGAGATGCTACTAGAAAAACTCAATAATATTTTCAAGAAATACAAAGATATGATAGAATCTTTTTTGTGCTAGATATAACAGTATTGGGGCAGAAGGCAATGTTTAGCTTCAAGTACCTTTTTTTTTCTTTTCCATTAGAGAAACTGTTTGCCAAATTAAATAAAAATCTAATGAAAGGGAAATAGTGGTGATGGCTTCACTGAATTTTATTGAGATAAAAATATCCTACTCCATTTCTAATGAAATGAACAAAGAAAATCACTGCTTTAATTTGGTTTTATGTTTTTTCACTTTTCCATGAATTGTATTCATGTTTTGCATGCCCATTGTATAGCAGACTTTCCAGAGAGAAAGATTGTTTAGGAGAGTTTTGGAGGGATTCTAACATGTGAAGTTGGTTGGGGGCCTACAACAAGCCAAGGGCAATTTAAATGGAAACTCTTAGAAAGCAGGGATTGTGTATGTGTGAGAAGCAGGGGTGCACACATGCACGCACATATTTCAGGATGCATGACAAGAAACTGAATTGTGTCTATCTTGAAATTCTTGATATTGAAAGAAGTATGTTTCTGGTGAAAGGATGGTTGAGTTCTGTTTTGGAATGTTGAGTTAATGATGCCTATGTATCTTGTATAAACACACAATAGGTAGTTGGTGATCAATTAATCAATTGACCTGAGTGTTATTAACATAGATGATAGATAGATAGATAGATAGATAGATAGATAGATAGATAGATATAGACAAAGATAGGTAGAAATAGACAGATAGATAAATGGGGAAAGAGAATAAGCTACTACCACTACTACATACTAAGCATCATACTGAATGCTATATAAATATTATCTCATTTGATTCTCATAACAACCTTGCAAGGTAAGTGCTATGCTATGTCCATTTTACATTTGAGGCAACTGAAGCAAACAGAGTTTAAGTGATTTGCCCAGGGTCACATAAATAGTAGGTGTCTGAGGTTGCATTTGAATTCAGGTCTTCCTAGCCCAAGACTTTATACACCAAGCCACCTAGCAGTTAGGAAAGGTGAGGAGTGTGAAGGGGGGCCACTTTTTGAAGAATCTGTTGTCTGAGTTGCACCTTAAAGTAAGGACTCTATAAGAGAGTGTATTTCAGACCAAAGTACTGAGATGAGAGATGAAAGTGTCACGAGTAAGGAATAGAAATAAAAAACAAAAGAAAGAAAAAAGAAAATGCCAGTTTGGTTAGATTGCATGTGTCACAAAGGATTGGAGCTCAGGAAAGAAACTGAGACAGGCTATAAAGATCTTTGAATCATTACCATCTGGATTTTAATAAAATAATGGGAGTGTAACCAGTCACCAGGAAAGAATATAGAGAAAAAAAAAAGAAGAGGGACAGTGACATAGCCTCAAGACATACCCATAATTAGTGTGCATGATAAAGGATACTGAGAAATGGTCAGACAGAAAAAAAAAAATGAAAAGAGCACTATACCAAAAGAGAAGAGAATGTAACAGAGAGGGAAGAACATCAAAATGGAAAAGGTGATCAATAGTGCAATAGTATCAAATGCAGCAGAGAGGTTTAGGATCAATAATGATAATTTAGTGATAAGGAGATTACTAAATCTGGAGACAGTGATTTCAGTTGAACGAAGAAATTTGAAACCCAATTAAAGGGGAATAAGAAAAGAGTGAGAAGAGGGGAAACAGAGACAAGAACAGGTCATTTTTTTCAAGTAGTTTGGTTCAGAAATAGAAGAGATAGAACTATGTAGGATGGTAGAAGGTGGTAGGAATTTTTGAGGATAGGAAAGCCTTGAGTTGCTTGTAGATTGCTATTGTTCACCCTTTGTTTTCAAAAAGGACCAATGACATCACCAGGTGACATCTCAAATTGTATAAGAATTAGAATTGAGTGAGGCAGTTGCGCAGTCATTAGCCTCACTCTCTCTTCCAGAGTCATTGAAGTCCAGTGATAAGACAAGAGTCAAAATGACCAGATATGGCCCAGGATGCAACAGACAACTTTGGCATCTTTGATATCTGACCAAACTCTAAGTGCTCCACAGTGCCTGATTCAGCTGCCTTCATGGCCATGAAAAGAAATTGTTCCCATCTGCCCATTCCTCTAGGGGAAGTCTTCATGTGATTGGGGAAGATACCCCCCTAACTCACTGATGGGTTTAAGGCCTGTCAATTACCCTCTCTGGTTTAATCTATTTTCCAAGACAATATTGCCAAGATATGCCTACTGCACATGGTACAGCTTCTTGGAGCCTCAAGTGAAAGTTGGGTGAAAGGTAAACACCAAAGGTATATGATCAGCCCTGAAAAATATTCCAGAAGTGCTAGTTCTCCCTGAACAGCCCTCCCCCTCCCACTCTTGTTGTAAGTAGTAGGGAAAGAACCACTCATTATATATGGGAAAGGGGCTGAATGTATGTGTATGTTTGTGTGTGTGTGTGCATGTGAACGTGAGTGCAGAAATCATTGCAACAAGCCCTGCATGACTTGGCATTGTTCACATGTTTTAATTTTAATTTCCTTTCTTATTTCCCTGGTAATACATTATGTCCTGAAATGATCCTATCCCCTGTTAGGCACTAATTAGCCTTACAGAGTCAATTAAGAACTAAGGACATGAAATAATCCCAGCATTCCCAATGAGCAAAAGAACATACAATTTGATCTAAAAAGAACCATCAGGTCATATAATCCAACACCCACCTTTTAATAGATGAAAAAATTGAAACCCCAAAATTTGAATGACTGTTCCAAAATCATACAGGTAGGAAGAGGCAGAGACAAGATTTGAACTCCAACCTTTTCATGCCAAACCACTTTAATTAATACTTTGTTGACTCTAAAAGAAAACACTAAATTGTACCATGAGCCCCAAAATAATTAATTTACATTAAATGAAGTTCACCTCTTCAAGTTACAGTCTCTCAAGCTTCAGAATAGAAAGGATCTCCAGTAGAGTCTAATCCCTTTGAGGGCAGAGATTATTACTTTGTTGATTTTGAATCCCTAGCATGTAGAACACTATCTTGTATGTAATGGGAATGTTATTTGTGTTTGTTTAATTGAATTTAATTCATCGGTACAGAGTAAAAGGAGAAGAATAGAAAGTTGGTACAGAGGGAAAGATTTTTACCGCAATGTTGTCTCTTACTGAGTCAGAGAGTGATTATGTATTCCCCAAGGAAGAATTTGGGAAATGGATTTGGGAAATTTGACTCCTCCTCCCATGTTCAAGGGAGAAGCTGAGAGGATTCTTTTGTATGTGACAATTTCAAAGATTCCTATAAAAATTTTAGCCCAGCTCTACAATCATCTCATCTGTATACCTACAGCTTTTCTTTCATGAAGATCCTATTTTCCTCTCTTCTCCTGAATCACACACTTATTATTCACTAATCTTTCTAAGAACATTTCTCCCAACCTCAGGTCTCTCTTTTTGCTTATTCCTACTGACAACTAAGATGTTTTCATGAAAGCTCTTAAGATCTGAGAAACAAATGAAAGGTAATGAAAGTCTAAGACAACTTGCACTTGTTTATCTATTCAATTAAATTTCTTTCCAACCACCTTCCTTGCCTATCCTTTTGTCTTCTGACCATCATCATTCTGATCTACTAATATCTTCTTTATGCAGAATACTCTGTTGAGCATCAAGTGATGGAATCTAACTACTGGAAGGAACGGTGTGCTCAACTGTAAATTCACAGAGTGCACAGATCACATCCTATTTCTTCTTTGTATCCCCATGACTTCCAAATAAAAGGAACTTAAAATTTTTTGTTGAATTGATTTGTTGAAGACAGTTAAGATGTTATGTAATCCAATTTACCATTCAGTGGAGTGATGGTTGTTCAGCCATTGCTTGAATATTGTTAATTATTAGGCAGCCTATTACAACATTGGACAAATCTATCTCTTTAAATTTTGTTTTCATAGAATTAAAATGTGCACTGTGCAATATTAATCTCTGGGGATTTGTCCATGCCTTTTTTAGATATATGACACTTTTAGGATACTAGAATCTAAGAGCTGGAAGGAACATTTGAAACTTTCTACTTCAATTAGAAATTGTTTTTGTATTCCCCTTGCATAGCACAAAGTGATCGATATTAGACCCATAATTTCACTGGTATAAGGAACTTCTTGGTGAGTAAATCTCTCTCCCAATACAAATCAATAGACTCTGTACAATTTGTAATTTAAGAGATTTGTCTTGGACCCTGAAAGTTGAAGTACTTGCCCAGAGTCATGGAGTCAAAATGTGTTAAAGGAAGGATTTGAACTCATGTCTTCCCAAGACCATCTTCTCAATCCATCATGACATTCTACCTGACACATAATAGGGACTTAATAAATGATTATTGATTTATCGATATGCAAATATTTGCAATACAAAATGCCCTATCAATAACTATGATAGGCATAAAATGCTTAGGTCCAAGAAGAAGCCAATTACTGCCTGGGGAAAAAAAACAGGAAAGATTTCATGAAAGAGAAGTCATTTGAGCTGATCACAGGACGTGTACAGAAATGAAAAGTCATCAGTTTGGACCATAGTGCTCATGGAACATAAAAATGTGTGACAAATCTTAAAAATTGAAGCAGCACAAGGTTGGAAAAGGTCTTGGTCACCAGTAAAGAATATAAATATTATTCAATTACTAATAGAGATCTACTGAAGACTTTTGAACCGAGCAGTCTTAGGTTTCCAAGTCATCCTCATTAGAGAGAGTTCAGAGGCTCTGTGGAGTACTTGCTTGGGACATTCCAGTACTACAATACTCTTTTAGGAATCATCTATGTGGTGACACCCTCCAGTGCTAAAAATCACAATATATCACTGTCTGTTCATTTTTTTATCACCTCTTCAAAATTCTTGTCTATATCCTACTGTAAATCTTAAACAAGGGGCCCACCCAACTTGATGGTGCACTTCATGCATGATAATAAAGTCTCTTCTCAAATATTTACAAGGACAGGGAAGTCATTACCTAATGAGGCAACTGATTCAGCTTTTATACAATTCTAACTGTTGGGAAGACTTCTGTTTTATATATCTTTAAATATTTGAAGAATTTAATTTTTAAGATTTTTTTAAAGGTACCCAAGTCTCTACGGCCCCTGAATACACATACAAAACACAAACTCAGCATTTTAGCTAATCTACACAGTTAAAATTCTCAGCAAAGAAGAAATACTGTTGACCTCCTGCTAGGAAATGTCAGAGCAAAAGGATTAGTATTGCACCAGGCCCTGAAGGTCAATGGGTTTTGCTAAAGAGGTCAGGTGAAAGATTTCCAGAGGCAAGGACCTGCTCTCCAAAAGCTCTCTCTCTCTGGTTTCCTGAAATTCAAATTTGTAGCATGCTCACAAGGCAATATTTATAAATCTTTGATGAAAGGGTCAAGACTAGGGTATTGCAATATAAGCCATCATCACTAGAAATAGCTCATAGGTCCTGCTGAGTGAGAACCATGGGAAGACCAACACACAACAGCAAAGCAATAACTATCAGCACTGAATCTTTCAAATAATAGTATGGATGAAGATCACTGATTATAATTCTGTACTGTATGTGGCAAGTTCCGGAATTATGCAGAGTAAACCAGAATTAAGTTTGTTAATGCCCTACCAGGTCAGAGAATTTCAGAAGAAGTTCAAATTTCAAATTTTGTTTGAAAATTTTAACGTATTGTTTGAAGAAGATTTTATTGTTGTTGGGATGAGGTGAGGGTAATTCTCAGACTTGTAATTTCATTCAGGTAGAGAATTCTCTCTAACTAAGAGCTACATTAGTACCTGCTTTGTAACTTGCCATGTCAGAGTACTGCTTAGAGCCATGAGGGGATTCAAATGACTTTGCAGGGTTAGATAGACAGCATGTGTTAGAGGAGGGACTTGTCCCCAGCTCTTCCTGCTTCTAAAGCTGCTCCTATATCCATTAAGACATGCTTTATACTGTTAAAAAACTGCTTCTTTTCTACAATAGGTCTGAATTTTGGCTTGAATGGTCTCGAGTCATATAACAAAGACTGAGATAATATGTAGAAAAGCACTTTAGAACGCATAAAGTACTACATTTATGTAAGGTATGATAGGAGTGCTTTAAGTTTTATAAAGCTTTTTTCATATTTTATCTCACAACAACCCTATAAAGTAGGTGTTTATAGTATTCTCATTTTATAGACGTAGAAACAAAGACTGTAAGGTTGAATGTGTTGCCTAAAGTCACCCAGCTAATAAGAGTCTGAAGCAAGATTTAAACTCAGGTCTTCCTGACTTCCCAACTTCCTGACCAGTGTACCACCCACCTTCCTTAGTAACTGATACTGTGCCATTAATATTAGTGATTAAAATGATATTTCAATTTTACAAGTGTTTGTGCTTTTGTTTGGCCAGAGTGGGCAGTCTCTCCATTCACACAGATCACAGGCTTTAAGTAGATGGTTTGTAAGAGTCATTGTGGCTGAAAAGTCTGTTACCTTGTGGCCACTCTAGTGATGAGCCTCTTTACTAGAGCTGGACTGTCTCTCAGATAATAGACATGTCATTCATCATTACACCTGTATTCAAAGCCTTTCCAGCTTAGTATGAATTGTCAGCATGCACTATTCCCTGAAATAGCCTTGGAGTACCAAGGGTCACCTCTGTGACCTGATGAGAATTAATAATAAAAATATAAAAGACAAATTGAATTTTCCTTTTTCCCCCTTAATGTAAATTTCTAGAATGATGTCCTTTCATTTCAAAGACTCTTTTATGTATAAACATGCACTTAGGATCATAAAAATTCTATGTCAAGCATCAGGTTTTACGTTTATTACTTGGCAATCTTCTTTCAATCCTGTGATTTGCAAACTCCTTCCAATCCAGACCAGTAGATCTTAGAAAGTAACGTAGAATAGTGATTTATTAGATGAAAGATAATGCCCACAAACTTGCCCAAGTCTGACCATTACATGTTTTTGATTATATCTCTGCTCCTGTTCCACAGTGAAGGTGAAAACCACTAATTAGGTTTTTCACTGGGGCTTGCTTAATCTTATTTTTATCTGGATCTCAGGGAGTGTGTTTGATCTAGGGAAGTAATTTAGAGTGGTTTTCAATGAACATGAGATGGAGTTTCAAACTGACAATGGATTTAGCTAGAATTAGGAATCTCATATAATATGCATTTGTTAAGGTCAAACAAAGAAACCTCTCCACGTATTTGGGTTTCTCACTTTCATCAAAGTATATATTTCTGTTTAAGAATCATTCATAAACGAGACTGTTCATTTCATGACTGATGCAGTGTAAACTCCATTCATGCAAAATGCTAAAGTTCCCAGCTACTAATAGTGTTTCTATGTACAGTAAATCTCCATAAATATTACTGGATTGAGTTTATGAACTGCACACAAATGTCTGTATATTTTCAGAAGACTTCAAATGGCCATTTCATTAACTCTCAATGTGCAAATCATGCTAATATTCTACAATGTTCAATAATTATGATATCAATAGCTGGCATTTATACAGCACTTTAAGATTTGCAAAGTGTTTTACATATATTAAGTATGATATGGGTTCATTGAGGATAAGAACCATCTTTAACAAATACTGAATTGTATTATTATTTGATCAGCACAATAATCTTGTGAGGTAATTGCTATTTTTATAGTGTCAGAGGACATGGTTTCAGTACCTCACTCTGATATTTACTTAACACTGGGCAAAGTCACAACATGGGGATACAGTTTCCTCATCTGTAAAATGAGAAAGTTGAAGTGGAAGCCTTCTGAGGTCTCTTCAGTTCTAATTCTATGGTCCTATGATGGCTATTTTACAGATGAGGAAAATGCTGCTCAGAGAGATTTTAGATTCACCCTCAGAAAAAATGTATATTATCTCATTTCATCAGAGACAATATGGTTTTGTGATGGATCGGGAGTCAGAAGATTTACACTTGAATCCTGAATCTGCCACTTCCTACTTGGATGACTGTGAGCAAGTCTGACCACCACCACTTGGGCCTCTGTTCAATAAAAGGTCAGTTTTGAAACATATCCAGAAAATAGCATGACTTATAGATGAATAGTTCTAGAGTGGAAAAAATACCATAGAGGATATATGGAGAAAAGAAAGGAAGGAAGGAAGGAAGAAAGGAAGGAAGGAAGGAAGGAAAAGGAAGGAAGGAAAAAAGAAAGGAAGGAAAGAAAAGACAGGAAGGAAGGAAGGGAAAAAGAAGCATTTGTGAAAACCTTACTATGTGCCAGGCACTGAGACAAGCACTGAGGATAAAAATACAAGCAAAAAGAAAGACAATCCTTTCCCTCAAGTTTACATTCAAATGTGGGAAGACAACGCAGAAACAGTGATGGAAAAGGAAGGGGGAATAACAGGTAGTGATGAAGACCTGGTTAGGGGAAATTTTCAAAATCTAGAAGTCACAAATGAAGGAGAATGAAGTCCTTTTGGCCCCCTCATAAAATGAAGGCCCAATGACATACAGTTGAAACTCCTTGTTTTACAGATGAGGAAACTAAGGTACATAACAGTTAAATGGCTTATTTGATCCCTACAGTCTCTTCCTAACAACTCTGTGGGACACATAATGCAAGTATTATTGTTCTCCTTTTGCTGGTAAAGCAAGTGGGGCTCAGAGAATTAAAGTGGCTTGTCCAACTCACAGAAGAAGTCAGTCAAGGCTAGAGTCCATCCTCTCTTTTCCCTGTACCACAGCTTCCTAACATTGTGTTTGCTTGTTTTTTCGGTGAATAAAGAATAACCTATGGAGAACCTATGTGCTTCACTAATGTTCATGCAGTTGCAAGAAATATAGAAAAGGAGGCTCCAGATGCTATAGCTACCCTATCCATTTGGAGGATTTGTCAAAGGACATGGACAACCATGAGTCCAGGTGGGTCGAGAACAGGGTAGACAAGCTTTAGATGGGTTGTGATTTATGCCATTGGTGGGAATTCCTACATTAGTGAAATCATAGACCTACTGAAATATGAAATAATGTATACATTTGATCTACTCATTGAATTTATATTACTTATCATATAGTCACATTACATACAAAGATACATGCAAATCAGGATAGTCGTTAAGAATTAGTTGAATTACCAAAAAGGAATGCCTTCTGTGAGACTAAATGGAATCTACACATTGTGAATGAAATTAACCTGCTCTGGCAGCCTTTCCCAGAAGCAGTTAGGAAACAACACAAGGGAAAATGTGTTTAATAGAAAATAAGAAAATAAATTGAGTCAGTATCAAAGAGAGAAAAGAACACTGGCTGTGAATTAAGAGGAACTGTGTTCAAATCTTATCTCTGATGCTTTCTACCTATGTGACCTTGTGTAAGCACTTAACCTCTCTTATTCTCAGTTTCCTCATCTGTGAAATGAAGGGTTTTAACTAAATGTCCGTTAAGTTCTCTTCTACTCTAGATATATAATCCTATGAGCCACATTCATTTCTTGAACTGTTGTTGATGTAACTGCTTCATAATTGTTCTATCTCTCCCATTCAAATTACCATAGTTCAAGCTTTAATTATCTCATATCTAGACTACTAAACTGTCATCATAACTAGTCTCCCTGACAATCAGCAAACATTACTAGGTAACTACTACATTCAAGCTTGAGAGACAACTTAGCTAGAGGGCCTATGTGTGTTTAAGTCATGTCTCTGATACATACTGGTTATGGTAGACCTGGACCAACCGCTTAAAGTTTCAGAGGCCCCAGACAAAAATCTCTCTATATAATTTGAATGTGTCCATATTCACCCAATTCTCACCTTTGGCTCCAAGAACCTACAGCATGTACAGGGTCACACTCCAGTAACACTATCTTGCTAGGAAGTCTAAACCAGGTTGAAGGTAACCAAAGACCTCACAATCACTGCTGAGTTAGGGGAATATTTATTTCAAGTATGTGAAGACTTCCCCTGGGGAAATGGACAGATGAGAACAATTTGTTTGAATGGCCATGAAGACAGCTTAAGCAGGCAGTGTTATGGAGCACTTAGGGCTTTATCAAACATCAGACTCCAAGGTTATTCACTACATCCCAAGACATAACCAGTATTCTTGACTTTTGTCTTGCCATTGGACTTCAAAGACTCCGGAAGAGACTTTGAGGCTGACTGCTTCTTGCAACTCTGCCTCATTTAAATCCAATTCACATCTAAGTCAAGATATCACCCAGTGATGCCACTGGTCTTCGAAAACGGATAAGGAACAATTAATCATCCTTAAACTAAGTTCCCACTGAGACCCCAAAACAACACAACAAAAAAAAAAAAAAAAAACCAACTGTGTCAGATACAAAGATAAAATAAAATACCATTTCTGTCAAGTAATGTATAATTTTATAAATAATAAATATATAAGTAATATATGATTTTATACATAATAAAATTATATACAAAATAATAATGTAAATACCACTATAAAAAGATCCACCCAAAGAGCTATGAAAAATTTAAGGAAGGAGATGTTACTTAATGTTAAAACCACAAAACCAAAAAAAAAAAAACACAACCCCCACAAAAAAAAAAAAAGTTACTGAATCTTCTTATCATGTTCTGAGGTTAGACTCAGAGATACCTGCCACTGATCAAAAAAAAAAAAGTGGAAATCTTGGGGGGGGGGGGAAACTGACTTCTATGAGTTCCAGTTTGCCACAAAACTTGAATATCTCATCCCATCTTAGCCTCTCTGATCTGAGTACAAAGTTTCTTTCTGTGGCTTAAAGAATAGCTACAATAGAAGGTTGAGGCCAGTGCTGAGTGGAGAATTGTCTGCCCATTGACCTGCATAACTATGCAAAACCCAGTGAATTTTAAATGTTCATTTGCAAGAACATCTGGGTTCAAATCATTATTGTTTATTGTTTTATGCTTGGAGTGTTGTTGTTGTTGTTTGTCATTTGTTCTGGAAGAGGACCATGACATGCTATGACATGCAAGTGAGTGAATGGTACACTGAGTACCCAAGCATGCTTGTAGTCTGTCTTAGAAAATCTGCTCCATTGTGTCAGGATCATGTGACTAGGACTCAGCTTTAAGCAAGTTCAAGAAGAAAGTGAAGTTTAGCCAATAAAGTTAAGTTCTCCATAATTCTTCTGATTAGATACATCCCACAATCCACATATCCCTACATAAGGATGGTTCTGCTTCACAGAGGGAGGTGAAGTTGATAGATAGGAGTACTCTGTCTGGCTAAGAACCATCAGACGTACTTAGCACTTCTCCCTAATAGAATGGATCTGCATCAACTCTTGGTAAGAAGGCGAAGGACCAAGGTCTGAGAATTCCTATTGAAAAGGATTGGCAGAGTGACTGACAGACAATGCCACCTAGTGGTTAAACGTTCATTAACTACATGCAAAGCACCATGATAATTCCTGGGGATTTGGAGAAGCAAACAATACCTGCCCTCAAAGAGATTATATTCAAGCAGGGTAAAAGATACAACCCATAAACAGATAACCTAAGGAGGCAGAAACTATTAATAACCAAGGATATTAGGAGAGGCTGCACAGAGGCTTCCTATGCCTATTGATTCTTTGCCCCAGTCTAGTATAAAAGTCAGGAACTTCCAAAGGCAATTCAGGCCTATATCTTCAGTTATTCTAAAGTGTGTAATCAATGCTTTTTCATTCATTCATTCATAGTGAAACCTTTGCATTCACCGACAAAAAAAAAGCTGATCTGGAAAAGGAGAATGTTTTCTTTCATTGATTTATTCCTTCTGAACCTTTTATCTTCCTAAAACAAACAAACAAAATAGACTGGGAAGAGAAAAGGGCTATTCCTAGAATGCATGGATAATAGATTTAGATTTGGAAGGGACCTTAGAGATTTTCTTGATCAATGCCTTATTGTACAGATGAGGAAACTGAGGTCAAGACCTGTGAAGGACCTAAGATTACCAAGGTAGTAAATGGCCTTGTGGGGATTCAATCTTCAACCTCACCAAAGTTCCAACAGGATTTCTGAGTCCAAATCCCTGGTTCTATTGCTCTGTTAGAGTGGTGAATTCATAGCTTAAACTGTAAAGTTATTGTAAAAGCGAGTTGACAATGAGGAAACTCAAAGGTATAGACTCACTATAAAGTCAAGGAAAGAGATGTTAGAGAATAAGATCATGCCTCTGGCTCTCCCAGATAAATGGAAGGCAGGATGACTGGAGCCTAGAACAGGATTTTCTTCTCCATCCTGCTATTTAAGAAGGTTCATTAGCAAACACATAAGCAAGAGGCAGAGGAAGTTCAGTTGTCTTGTGTAAACTGATGAAATTTAATTCCTAGTCTTTTGGAACTTAAACATCTACACCTGACCCTCTCCAGCCAATTTCCAGTACCTCCCTGCAGGGGGGGGGGGATGGGAGGGGTGGGAGGGGGAAGCAGCCTTATACTTATTTTGTACACATTTTCCATAGGCTTCCTTAGGTACACTTTATTGTTTTTCTTTTGTTTTATTTACATCACCAGAATTTCTCCCAGCATAACTACTCTCCTCCCTTCCAGAGAGTCATCCCATATTTCAAATAATATTTTCAAAAGAAAAAAAAAGCAGATAAAAAATCAGCAATCCATCAAAACAAATTTGAAAAAAATATACCTATTTCAGTGGAATGGAGTTGGGGTGTCTTCATTTCTCTTCTTTGGAGTCATATTTAAATATATGTTACTATGTATACTCTGTCTTCTTCAGTAGACTATAAGCTCCTTGGGTGCATGGACTATTTTGCTTCTTTCTTTGCATGCCTGTTACCTAGGATAATGCCCAGTACATAATAATTGCACAATAAATGTGTATTGATTGATAGGTTGGACTGAACATGTGATTTTCTTGATGTGGGAAAATCCTAAGGTGGATATGATTCAGATGTAATGAGCTCACTTTTGTGAGATTGTATACACAGCAAAATCATACTTAAGGTATTTTCTTTGATTGAATACACACACACACACACACACACACACACACACACACACACATTTTTTTCCTCCACCTATTTCTTTTATCTGTACAGGGAGTTCTTCATATGGAACCTCCTTCCAAAAAAACATATAATCAGCTTCATTTAAACTCAAAGTTGTAGACAGTAGCCTGTGTCAGTTAGAGGCCGAGTAAGTTGACTATGATTTTTGCCATGATCACATAGCTTTTATAGGTCAGAATCGGGACATGAAGCCAGGTCTCTCTGATGCCAAGGGGAACTGTTTATCACTCTCGTCTATCACTTCTCTCAAATATGCACCAGAATTATAGAGCCCTCCCTATCCCATCCTTGCAGGCTAGTCTAAACTCCTATGATTTTATTTTATTATATGTTTCTTAAAAAAAGATGATTGAAGAAAAACTGAGAAAGGAGACCAATCCAGCTCTTTCTTTCTTATGCTTTAGTTAAACTATATGATATCATAGGGCAGAAATTAATCCCCTGTGGACTTGATCTGTGACTTTTAAAAGAATTTCTTTTTTCTTGTTGATGATTTTTCACAGTTGCTTGGGTTTAGACAGCTGAATGCCACAAGTAAAACTTTCTCTATAAATATCTCATTCCCTGCTCTCCCAATCACCTCACAGATTCCTTGGTGGTCATCCTAAAAGCTTTCCTTTGGCCAAAAAATCAGAAGATAAGTAAGAGGTAGGGAAAGCTGGGCTGCTGGAGGCAGCAAATTGACCTATCTGGGTGAGTATTTACAGATGAATCGTCAGAGTCTTGCTTCAGGCCTTTTACTTTTGGCCAAAGGGAATGCATGTACTTAATAAAACTGCAAAATCTGGAACAATTTGATGTTAAGATTGCTACATGACAGAGTTTGCCTTTCTTTCCATTTATATATACACATATATATGTACATATATATGTGTATATATATATATATATATCAACCATTCATGTTTGAACTTTTTTTCTCCTTTTTATTTTTTAGTTTACATCATTCATTTCCACAAGATTTTGAGTTACAAATTTTCTCCCCATTTTTCCTACCCACCACCCTGAAACAGCAATCCCACTGAATATCCCCTCCCCCAATCTGCTCTCTCCCATGTCTTCCCCCATCTCCCTTCCAACTTTCCAGTAGGGCATGGTGGAAGTCTATATATTAAACATTTGATTTTAAAACGTTGAATTCCAGATTCTTTCCCTTCCTCCCTTGTCACCCACCCTCACTGGGAAGATAAGCAATTCAGTATAGGTTGCACATGTATAGCTATGCAAAACATTTCCATAGAGGATATATTGTAAAAGACTGACTATATTTCACTCCATCCTATCCTACACCCAACTATTCTATACTTTGAACTAACTATTCTATACTTTGATCCTATCCCTTTTCAAAAGTGGGTGCTTCCAAATTCCCTCCCCCACAGCCTGCCCTCCCTTCCATTATCCCCCCTCTTATCCCCTTCCCCCCTACTCTCCTGTAGAGTGAGATACCCTATTTAGTGTGTATGTCATTCTCTCCCTAAGCTAAATTCAATGAGAATAAGGTTTACTCATTTCCTTTTGTCTTTCTCTTCTTCCCTTCCATTATAACAGTTTTCCATTGCCTCTTCTATATGAGATAATTTGCCCCATTCTGTCTCTCCCCATCTCCTCTCATTATATTCCTCTCTCACCTCTTAATATCACCTTTTAAGTATCATCCCTTCTTATTAAATTGGTCCTGTGCCCTCTATGTATACCTGTATACATATATACACACATTCACATATGTATTCATACACTCATATACCCTCCCATATAGATACACACACACACACACACACACACACACACACACACATTTCTATTCTCTTCAACTATTTTCATACTGAGAAAAGTTTCATAAGTTACAATTATTTTTTTCCATGTAGGAATGTAAATGGTTTAACTTTGATAAGTTTCTTATGATTTATTTTCCCTGTTTACCTTCTCATGCTTCTGTTGCTTCTTGTATCTGAACGTCAAATTTTCTATTCAACTCTGGTTTTTTCATCAAGAATGTTTGGAAGTCGGGGGCGGAGCCAAGATGGCTGAGTAGAAACAGCTCGTCCAAGCCTCTCTGCCCCCAGATTCCCCACAAACTATGTAAAAAAGGACTCTGAACAACTTCTGGAGCCCCAGCACCCACAGAACGACACAGAGAAGCTAACCTCCCGCTGAGGACAGCCCAGCAGCCCTGCAGGAAGGACCAGCGCAGCAGTCTGGGAGCCGGCAGCGCGCAGAGCGCAGGAGCGGAGCCGAGCCGAGCCCAGGTCCGCGTGGGCCGAGGTTTTAGCCCCAGGGCGGCAGGGCCAGCAGCCAGCTGGAGGAACCCCAGAACACCAGGAGCAGTGGCGACTCCAGAATTATCAACATAGACATGCCTAGGACAAAGTAAGAGGTTAGTGTCCTATGGACTTTGGGACCTGTATTTGGGGAATGCGTCAGCTCCCTCCCCTGGGGGCTAGAAGCCGCTGAGGAGACACGCCATTTTGTAGTTTTCAGAGGCATTTCCGGCTCCCAGCCTACAAATCGTGGGGAGATCCAGCGATCAGTCTTGGGGGTAATCGCTCTTGCTTTAACCTCCCTGGATCTGGATTGTGATCTAGGGTGGAAGTTGTGGGTGGGTTTACAGCTTGCCAGAAACGGAAGTTGCCCCCACACGTTCGGGACGAAAATTCCTCTAGCTGGCCTTAAAGCCATAGTGTGGCAACAAGCCCAAAAGTCAAGCAATTAAGTGGCAACATGCCAAGGCAAAGGAAACAGAAAAATGCAACCCTAGACTCCTATTTTGGGGGCATAGAGCGGAAAAGGACTGTGAGGTCAGAAGTCCTGCTCCAAAAGCCCCAGGGGAAAACATGAGCGGGTTGCAGGCCATAGAGGACCTTAAGAAGGACTTTAAAAATCAAATAAGAGAAGTGGAGGAAAAATTAGAAAGAGAATGAGAAGGATGCAGGAAAAGTATGAAATGAGGGTCAACAGCCTGACTGAGGAAAACAACACCTTAAAAAATAGACTAACTCAAATGGCAAAGGAGGCCCAAAAGGGCAATGAGGAGAAGAATGCCTTAAAAAATCGAATTTGCCAGATGGAAAAAGAATCTCAAAAGTTCACTGAGGAGATTCATTCCTTCAGAGTTAGACTGGAGCAAATGGAAGCTAGTGACTTTATGAGAAATCAAAATGCTGTTAAGCAGATCCAAACAAACGAAAGATTAGAAGGCAATGTGAAATATCTCATGGGAAAAACCACTGACCTGAGAATAGATCCAGGAGAGACAATTTAAAAATTATTGGACTACCTGAAAGCCATGATCAAGGAAAGAACCTAGAAATCACCCTTCAAGAAATTCTCAAGGAAAACTGCCCTGATGTTTTAGATCCAGAGGGCAAAATAGAGGTTGAAAGAATCCACCGATCACCTCCTGAAAAAGATCCCAAAAAGAAAACTCCCAGGAATATTATAGCCAGGTTCCAGAATCCCCAGATCAAGGAGAAAATACTACAAGCAGCCAGGAAGAAACAATTTCAATATTGTGGAAACACAATCAGAATAGCCCAGGACCTGGCAGCTTCTACACTGAGGGATCGAAGGGCATGGAATATGATATTCCAGAGGGCAAAAGAACTGGGAATGAACCCAAGGGTCACCTACCCAGAAAACTGAGTATTTTGTTTCAGGGGAAAATATGGTCATTCAGTGGAATAGAGGACTTTCAAGCATTCTTGAGGAAAAAACCAGAATTGAATAGAAAATTTGACATCCAGACACAAGAAGGAAGAGATGCCTGAGAAGGTAATCAGGGAAAAGAAATCAAAAGGAACTTATCAAAGTTGAACTATTTACATTCCTATATGGAAAAGCAATAACTGTGACTGATGATATCTTTTCTCACTATGAAAATAATGGAAGAAGGGTGTGTGGTCATATGAATACATATGTGAATGTGTGTGTATATGGTTACAGTTATATATGGATAGAGGGCATAGGTTGAATTTGTTGGGAAGGGAGAATACTCAAGGGATGAAATTATGAGGTGAGAGAGGAAAGTGGCAAGAGGAGATGGGGAGAGACATGGTAGGGTAAACTATCTCATGTAGGGGAAGTGGTTGCAAAGGAGGGGGAGAATAAGGAAGGCGAAAAAGGCAAAACCACATTCACATTGAATTTGGTTCAGGGAGAAAATGACATACATACTAAATGGGATATCTCAACCTGCAGCAGGATAGGGGGAAGGAGGATGAGAGGAGGGATGATGGATAGGAGGGCATCCTTGGGGGGAGGGGAGGTTGGAAGTACCCACTATAGAAGAGGGACAGGATCATGTAGGGAATGGACCAGGTGGGGGGTGGGATGAGTGGAGGGAATTATAAGCAGCCTTGTACAATATATCTACTATGATAATGTTTTGCATAGCTAGACATGTACAACATATACTGAATTACTTATCTCCCAAGAAGGAATGGGTGACAAGGGAGGAAGGAAATGGATCTGAAATTCGAGGTCGTAACATTAAATGTTTCAAATATATATATAAATACTATTATTAATACTCTTTAGCCTATAATTGGGAGATAAGATGTGCAGGCATTGGGACACAAAGATTCATCTTCCTCTAATGGAAAAGTCGATGGGGGTATGGGAGAAGGTATGGGAGAGAGCAGATTGGAGGAAGCGATATCTTGTGGGACTGCTATTCTGGGAGGTTGGGTAGGGGAATAATGGGGGGAAAATGATTGTAACTCAAAGTCTGGTGGAAATGAATGATGTAAAACAGAAGTTAATAAAGCATTTGTTTAAAAAAAAAAGAATGTTTGGAAGTCCTCTATTCCACTGAATGACCATACTTTCCCCTGAAACATGATACTCAGTTTTGCTGGGTAGGTGATTCTTGGTTTTAATCCCAGAATATCATATTCCAAGCCCTTCTATCCCTCAATGTATAAGCTGCCAGATCCTGTGTTATTCTGATTGTGTTTCCACAATATTGACATTGTTTCTTCCTGGCTGCTTGTAATATTTTCTCCTTGATCTGGGAACTCCAGAACCTGGCTATAATATTCCTAGGACTTTTCTTTTTGGGATATTTTTAAGAGGTTATCAGTGGATTCTTTCAACCTCTATTTTGCCCTCTGGTTCTAAAACATCAGGGCAATTTTCCTTGAGAATTTCTTTAAGGATGATTTCTAGGTTCTTTTTTTGATCATGGCTTTCAGGTAATCCAATAATTTTTAAATTATCTCTCCTGGATCTATTTTCCAAGTCAGTGGTTTTTCCAGTGAGATATTTCACATTGCATTCTATTTTTTCATTTTTTTGGATCTATTTAATACTATTTTGATTTCTCATAAAGTCACTAGCTTCCATTTACTCCAATCTAATTCTGAAGGAATGATTCTCTTCAGTGAGCTTTTGAGATTCTTTTTCCATCTGGCAAATTTCAGCTTTTTAAGGCATTGTTCTCCTTATTGCCTTTTTGAACCTCTTTTGCCATCTGAGTTAGTCTATTTTTAATGTGTTATATTCTTCAGTCAGGTTGTTGACTCTTCTTTCATAATTTTATTGCATCATTCTCATTTCTCTTCCCAGTGTTTCTTCCACTTCTCTTATTCAGTTTCCAAACTCCTTTTTAAGTTCCTCTATGGCTTGTAACCAGCTTGTATTTTTCTTTGAAGCTTTTGGTGCAGGCGTTCTGACTCCACTGTCTTTCTCCTGTTCCATGTTTTGATCCTTTTTGTTGCCAAAATAGGAGTCTAATGTTGGATTGCTCTGTTTGCTTTGCTTCCTTTGTTCATGTTGCCACTCAATTATTTGACTTTTGAACCTTTTGACACAGTAGAACTCTGCTACCATGAAGGGGAGCTTTATCCCAATTACTGGGGTTTTTGCAGCTGCTGGAGCTATTATCTAGGTGCCCCTCTCTGAAGCCTCCACACACTCTCTGACAAACTGTTCATGCACCCCAGGACCTCCACCCTAGAACTCAATACAGATCCAAGCAGGTTAAAGCAAGAGTGATTCCCCCTCAGACTGGTCGCTTGGTCCCCCTACAATCTGCAGGTCTGGGGCTCTGAAGCAGCCACATGGCAGGCAGCTGCATGCCTGTAGAGCCTCAACTGCTCCTTGCCTGGGGGGAAAGGCCAGACTGCACTCCCAAATTCCCTGTTCCCACAAAGTCTACATTGACCTATCATGTTGTTTTTGGCATCTATGGATTGGTAATTCTGGAAACCACCACAACTGCTGGTGATCTGAAGTCCCTCCAGCCACTGGCTGGTCAGGCCACCCTGAGGCTAAAACCTCAGGCTCACGGGGCTGGGCTTGGCTCTCAGAGCACTAAGCTGGCCTCTTCTTGCTGGCCTGCTGGACTGTCTTCAATAGGAAGTTAATTTCTCTCTGTCATTTTGTGGGTTCTGTAGCTCCAAAGTTTGTCTAGAGTTATTTTTTACATGAATTGGAGGAGGTGGAAGCCAGAACTTCGAGAAATCCTGTTTCTACTCCACCACCTTGACTCTGCCACTCCATGTTTGAACTTCTTTCCGGGAATCATATAGCAAAGAAGCTTTGCAAATCACAACTTACTTAAAGACTCACAAGCACACCAGATATCTGGGCAAGCAGATAAGCTACATATGTAGAGTTCCCAGATGGGTAGGTCAATAAAATATCTGCTGCCCCAAAGAACCACAAATACATAGACAATGGAGTAATGGATAGCTAAATTCATGGGGTATTTTTGTTATACACTAATGTGAGTGGCTGTGAAGCATGATGTATGGCAGGCCAGGCTTGGGTCAGGAAGGCCTGGAATAGGATCATAAATTTAAAACTTAAAGAGAACATAGAGGTCATTGACTTCACTCCCCTCATTTTAAAGATGAGAAAACTGAGACTCAAAGAGGTTGCCCAGGATCACACAACTTATAAGTGTCTGAGTTGGAATTTGATGTCTTCCTAATTCCAAGGTCAGCATGTTTTCCATTATACCTCACTTACCCAAGGTCATACAGGTAATAAGTGATGGAGCTTTGATTTGAACTCAGGCTCTTTGACCTCCAAACCAACACTTTTTCCTCCCAATTATTGTACTACAATTCCCCAAAGAAACTTTACAAAACAATACATTGCAACAAGTTTGCTAAATTAGCATCAGTAGACAGAATTTGAACATCATTGTACATATGTTTAAAACAAGCCCTGACAAAGATAAGTAAATTTAGAAAAATCACCAAATCTTTTCCAAAGGGGACAAGGGGGAAGGGAGGGAGTGATATTAAGGATTAGGGGAGGAAGCATGTTATTAATGAAAGAAAATGCCTTAATTACAATAGTAAAACTTTACTTAATATGTGATCTCCTAAATGTGGCTTACTTCCAAGAATTACAGAATGTATGAGTTGGAAAAGTTCTTAGAGATTTCCTTGAAGAAATTAGGAAGTACAATGGATTGTGCGTATGCCCAGAGTGGGAAAGACTTGAATTCAAATTTGGTCGCCAATACTTTCCATCTATGTAACCCTGGGCAAGTCACTTAACTGCTGCCTGCCTCACTTTCCTCACCTGTAAAATGAAGATAATAATAGTACCTACCTCAAAAGGTTGGTGTCAGGATCAAATGAGATATTTGTAAAGTACTGAGTATGGTATCTAGAACATAGTAGGCACTATATAAATACTTATTCTTCTTATCCTGCCACCCCCACACCCCCAACCTAGAGTACTAGTTCAATACCCTCATTTGAGGCATAGAGATAAGAGAAGCTACTTGTTTGAGGTCACACAGATCCTAAGTGGCAAGGACAGGATTCATTACTCATTCTCTTCTATATAACTGTGGAGTATATGACAAGCAATATAAGCCCCACATACTAGTAGCAAAGCACCACAATGGCTCATATATAGAGGCCAATGAAAGAGCCTTTTTGTCTCATTATGCTCAAATCCTGGTGTGTTAAAATAGGTAAATTCCAATGGAAAAAAAATTCTATCCAAAATAATTATAGTTAAAATAGTAAGATTTAGACTATTTAACATCATTGTCTTGTCAATGTATTACTTCTTTTAAAAATTCTTGAAACTTGGTAATTGTAAAAAGTTATCACTGGTATGCAATAGAACAGAACTGACACAATATTAAAACATGTAATAATACATTTGCTCATTTGTTCAGAACTTTTTCTAATTCAAAAAGATTCCCTTGTAGGTTTGAAATTGATTTTATCATACATTTCATTATGTCAGTGTACTATTTTATTTGATGTCTGGGGGAATAAAAAAAGACATGTTCTCTTTAAATAGTCAGATTTCTCCTTAATAAGAAATTAGGGGGAAAATTAAGAATTGGGTAGTGACAATTCTAGAAACTGAGGTACAATTTTAAGTAAAGACCATAGAGAAAACATAAAGGTAAGTTATGACTGAACATTGCAAAGAAAGAAACCAAGTCTATGCTACTAGTTGGGGATGAAGTACTTTTGAATGACAAAAAATGTTAGAGAAAAACCCTGGTGCTCATTTACTTCATTTACTTCCATTGTGTCAACAGTAATAGTAATATAATTTATATTATCATTTGAGATAATTTTTTAAAATCAATTTTAATTAAATTTAAAAAGTAGTTTGGCATGGTAGGGTATTTTTATAATTTTATGAACAAATCCCATATCTGATGTTTGTTACCTTAGTATAAACCTATATAAGTCACTGAACTTTTAAGTTCCTCCTGCAAATTCCTAGAATTTATCTATTAAAGTCATAAAAGCTATTATCTGAATTATATAAGGGATTTTTCACATGGTGAGTTGTCCCATGCTGAGACAATTGCAAATTTCCTGTGTATGGATGAATCAAATTTTATACTTCGTAACTGATATTTCAATTATCTTATTTGTTTCTCATAATGATCATACACATTAGGAAATGAGGTCTTTGAAAATTATCCCTAGGCATTTTAAAATCCTTAACAAACATTCCAAGACAAGTCAAAGGAACTTAAGATCAATATGAACTAAAAGGAGGAGGGGGAATAAAAGCTGACCTTTTCTGGAAGATTCTTTTAATGACGTACACATAACAAGGTCAATAGATTAGGACCATTCCCAAAGCTGATCAAATTCAATGACGGAGTCTAAAAGTTGTGAAAATATTAGATTCCTCCTACTCCTCTATTGCCAACCTTTTTAAAGACTGTATTGCTTAAAGAGTTCTAAAAGAACTTTTGTTTTTGTATCAAATCTGACACTTACTGGTTGTTTCTTTTCTCTTTTGTCCTTCCAGGAACCATGTGTTGGTCCCTCTTCTTTCTGGAATTCCTAGGGGAGAGAGACCCATTTATCATACCACTGCAATAAAAATATCTCTCCAAACTAGAAGACATAAAAACACACTAAAATGGTAAGGCATGGATTCTTTCCATCCAAGTATTTGTTCTTCAGGTATTGGGTTTTGGTCCTGTTATTTTATTTTATACAACGATCAGAGAAAAATAAATCACCTAGTCTAATCTTCCGCATCTCACTTAAAAAGTAAGTGAGTCCAAAAGAGGAAAAGGGTCTTGGCCAAGGTTTCAAACAGGTCATAAATTGAAAGAGCCAGAATTTAAACTACTTTCTGGCTCCAGATTCAAGTATCTTTCCAATTATACCTCCATACTCTACCTTAGTCTACCTTAACCTATACTACATTACCCTACAACATGCTCTTCAAATGCTTAGTAAAAAGCATGCCATGGAAAACTGAGTTTTTACTTGGAGGGAGTAAGAAGAAGAAAAAATGTGAATGATATCCTATCAATGGCTAACTGACACAAATTGGAGAAGAGAAAACTGAAATTAAAGAGATCCGTTCCCACTCTCTACCTAGGTAGAATCTCTCTGTAAAATTTCTGTTTCTGAAGCCCTTTTATCTTGCTTTTTGTGACCTTCCTCCCCATCCTGAATCTTAGACCTCTTTCTTTTTTCCTTTCTTCCCCCATCCGATTGTGTATATTGTGCCAAGGTTCTGTCTTAAATCCCCTCTTCTTTTCACATTCATTTTCTTCTGGGAATTTTATACATTCTTACAAATTCAGGTATGATACATAATCAGGTAATTTTTAAATCTTTCTCTTGCTCTCAACTCTCATCATGTCCCACAATCACCTCAAACTCAACATAGCCAAATCTGAACCCATCATCTTCCCTTTAAAACCCACTTTTCCCTCCTTACTTCTCTATTTATGTCAATAAGATGGCCCATCATTCCCCAAATCACATTGTCTCAGAACTATGATTCGAAATTCAGAACCTATTTCCTTATATTCAATTGCTAATTTTTATCAATCTTTCCCTTGTATTGTATCTGTTCTTGTATTTCGATACTACCACTCTTGTAGACCAGTCCCTGATTACTTTCCCTTCCCTCTTGTCAAGTCTATCATTTTTATGTACTGATAGATTAATATCCTTACTATAGAAACTATGTGTGACATTACCCTGCTAACCCTCTTGTATGGTTCTCCAGTATATAATACCTACTTGGATAGGCTAATCTTTTCCTTCCTATACACATATAGTCTCTACCTGTATGACATAAGAAAGAGTAATACAGGGCATGAAGAGGAATTACTCAGAATTGTGTTAAGTGAAGAAATTGTTGTTGTTGAGTGGTTTTCAGTCATGTTTTAGTGATCCCATTTGGAATTTTTTTCCAGTTTGCCATTCCCTCTTCCAGCTTATTTTACACATGAAGAAGCTGAGTAGTTAAGTGATTTGCCCAGGGTCACATAGCTGGTAAGTGTCTAAGGCTGAATTTGAACTCAGAAAGATGAATCTTCCTGACTCCAGGCCCAGCAATCCACCGTGCTACCTACCCAAAAGCAAAGCAATGGATGGTATTTGATTTCTGAGAAGTACATTTAAAGTCAAAAGACTGAATTACTTTAACTCATCAGGCTGGGTGACCACACAAGAGATAAACATGAGAATACCATATAAATACAACTAAGAGGTAGGGATATAGATAGGAACCATGGAAGCAGCTGGTATCCACCCACCTACATTTCCTAATCTATAGTCCACAAAGCAGACAGTTGCTTCAGCATTCTATATCTAGCTATACCATGACTTATTTATACATACGAGTGTACCTACCCCAATACAAATGCATACAGAATAAAGTTCCTTTCAAAGAAATAGTTTTTGAGGAATTTTCACCTTTAAGTAGGTTGGCATCTCACTCAAACTAAGGAAGTATCTTTTGAGAATACTTAAACTTGCATGGGATCTTCCTTTTCAGGGATCTTTGTGTCTTTACCTCTGTTCATAAAGAGGAGCAGCTAGGCAGAAGGTTAAAAGGGGCTGAAAATCTGTTGTTTTCCCCTTCAGGTCACCTGAGCACCTATGGTCAATCCACAATGACTGTCCTGCCAGTCTCCACTTCCTGCTCTTAGTTGAGGTAGGGAAGTGGAGGAAATACATTCATCCTTCCTTGAGAGGTACCTACTGGCAATGGTCCATGCTCTACAATCTCATCAGAATGATTGGGGAACTCGTCAAATAGATTTGGGACTCCCATTATCACCCTGAACATTTTCTAATCATCTTTTCATTGATTTGAACATAAGTTCATTTTTGTAGTAAGGTAAGTAAAAGGAAATTAATCTGGAAAGAAAACATAAAAGCCCCCAGGAAGAAACAGTGGTATTGTAATGAGTTATTGATGAATTGTTCTACAATGGCCAAAAAAGACTTTATATACTGTAGCTTGTTTAAAGACAGGTGACCTTTGAAGGGATTAGTTAACCTTTTCACAATTTTGGAGAGTTATCACTTTAAAAGATAAAGGTCAGAGCTGAACTCAGCCTTCAGTTAGTGATTGTTCTGTGCCTGGCACCCTGTTTATAATTTTCTATAATTTAATTCAAGTTGAGAAAAGAGTGCCCAGGTAGGTAATGTAGACAGAAGTAATGGCTTCTCTTATAATTTTCTTCATTTATCGTATATAAACTGTATATGCATCTTGAAACCTAGGGGAGAAGTTTAATCATGGAGTTTCCTACCTGGAGCTTTTAACATATTATTTTAATAAAACTTGTTAGATCAATAGAATGATTTCTGATATAAGGGCAGTAAAAATGTATAGTGTTCATGTTTTGGCAGGAATTTTATTGTGTTTCCCAGATCCCCTGAAGATTCATTTCTTTATATACTTGGCCCAATTCTCTTCCTCTCTGTACCCTACAGTTATATAGTCAGGGTTTATATGTGTCCAAGAGGATGTATAATTAGTACCAAAGGGAAAATTGGTTTCAGAGTTGGAAAACAGAAGTGTAACATAAAATTCATGTACAATAATGCCTTACTTTGTGGAGACTGTAGTTTGTGCAAAGCAAAGACCCCTTAAAATCTTCCTAACCTTGATAGATTTCCTTTAGTTTAGTGGATAAGCCAGAAATTATTAGACTGTCCTGTGTCTTCTGTTTCTTATTTGTGTTTTCATCTTTTCATATCTTAGAACCCATAAAAATTTATCTACGGACCTATTCATTCTAAAATAAATTATCCTACTATTTGAAAATAATGGCTGCATGGATGTATTTTCTTCTAGACTTTATTATATCTCAAACCACTTTTATAAAATGGAAATAGAAATCCAATTTCTTAGCATTTTGTTCCAAAGAGGAAGTTTAGTATACTATTCTTGGAGTTGGCATGAGTTGAGTTCATAGCCTTTCTCTGATACTGAGTAGCTGTCATGTAAGTTCTCACTCTCAGTTTTCTCAAATGGAAATAATACATAAGTAATTAGGAACTTACTTTATGGAGTTGTTGTGAGCTCCAATCAGATTGTGTATGGAATCTGCTTTACAAAACTTAAGTTCCTATATCATTTCAGTTATGATTATTATTCATACTCTGCCATCAGAAAACAATCAACAAAAATGTGTGGAAACTTAAAGGATGGAAATATTAAAATCAGATTGTTAATATTGGATATGAAACTAAGCTAACGCAGTTATCGAGCTAGTAGTCTGCCTGTAAGAGGCAGCATAGCCATGTAAAATCTAAATGTACTGCCAAGGCAACTTTATTAAGTTACAGATTTACTGAGCTAAAACTTGGAAGCAGTTTAAACACACTTTCCCCTAAAGAAGCAACATTGTAGAGGCAGTTCGGTAGTGCAGTGAATAGAGTACTGGCCCTAGAGTCATGAGGACTTGAGTTCAAATTTGGCCCCAAACACTTGACACTTAATAGTTGTGTGACCTTGGACAAGTCACTTTACCCCAATTGCCTTGACTTTCCCCCTCAAAAAAAAAAAAAAAGCAGCATTATATCAACAGGGTAATGTACTGAACTTTAAGACATGGAATTAAATACTTCTTCAAGCACATATTAGCTAAGTAACTATAGAAGCCACTTAACTCCTCTGAGTCCCAGTTTATTCATTTGTAAAACGTGAATAACAATGTCACCCATCCCACAGGGATGCTATCAGGTTCAAATGAAGTAATACATATAGCACTTTGCAAACTTTAACACACTATATAAATGTGAGCTATCATTATTATTGTTATTTTGTAAAGGAAATACTTGGTCTGGATAATCATCCCAAGGGTAGCTAGGTGTCACAGTGGGTAGAGCACCAGACCTAGAATCAGGAAGACTCATCTTCCTGAATTCAAATATGGCATCAGAAAAGTCCTAGTTGTGTGACCCTGGACAAGTCACTTAATTCTGTTTGCCTCAGTTTCCTCATCTATAAAATGAGCTGGAGGATGAAATGTCAAACCACTCCAGTATCTTCACCAAGAAAATTCCAAATGGAATCACGAAGAATCAGACATGACTAAAAAAACAATGGAACAGCAACAACTAATACCCTTTCCAACCTAATAACAATAACACTTTCTATACATTATAGTGACACATATTCTTCCTTTGTTTATATATTTAAGCATCTGTCAATATTGTTCATGAACAGCTTCTTTTCAGTTTAAAATTTTTAATTCATCCACTTTGTGCTTTTCAAACTTTTTAAATTTTGTGATCCAGTCATACAGTTCTAAGATTAAAAGAGGCCTAGGCATCTGTGTCCATTCTAGTGTACCCATTCATTCAATATATAAACAAACATATATTTTGCTCTTACTGAGGCAAACCAGGATATAGTGGAATGAATTATACCTAGAGTAAAGAGAGGTCTGGTTTCTAAACCTGATTCTAATATTCTCTAACCCTGGGCAAGTCAATTTTCCTCTCTGATTCTGTTTTCTCATGTATTGAAGGGTGATCAGGTACTAACTTTATCTGCTCCTATCTCACAGGGTTGTCAGAAGGGAAAAAAAGCATTTTTATAAACGTTATAGCACTTCAGAAATATGAGTTTTTATTGTTACCATGTGCTTATACATTTACTTTATGCTTAGTGTACAAATAACACTAGGTGGTATTTATATATGACTTCAAGGTTTGCAAAACACTTTACTAACTCATTAGATCCTTACAACAATCCTGTGAGCTAGGTGTTATTAGTGTAACTGATTCATTTTACAGCTGAGGAAACTGAGGCACAGAGAAGTTAAGTGACTTGTCAAAGGTCACACAGCTAGAATGTTTCTCATTCCAAATACAGAGATCTTTGCCTTCTACCACACTATCTCCTCTTCTGTGTACATATTCTATCATCCTTTTTCTCTGGAACTCCCAAAACAGCGTAAGTTCCTTGAGGGTAGGTTTGCTCTTGTTTGTTTGTTTGTTTGTTTTGTTTTGGCTTTTTCTGATCTTGCTTTTACACTCTATTTCTATTGCTATTAGCATGGTGCATGGCATATGGTAGTCACTTAATAAATGTTCCTCAAATAAATTCAATGGTATCATCATGAATAAATACTTATACACTCCCTTTCCTCCTTTTGCATCCCAGCTTCATGTTTTCATTTTTTAATACTTTTAGTGAGACATTGCTTTCTATGGCAATTAAAATTCTCATTTTAGATGATAAAATATGATTTTTTAAGCTGATTAGCAATGCAATGCTTCTCAGATATTCTTTTAAATTTGCTATTACTTCCCTTCAGTGAATACTATTTTTAAGAATCAGAATTGTGGGAAGACAATAATCAAAGTTGATAGGTAAAACTTTGGGGTCAATTCCATTTAATTGCTTACCATTTCAATATGTCATTCAAATATTTCAGTACCTATTTGATTCTGTTTCTTTTTTGCCTAATTAATGGATGTCAGACTCACTTAGAAGAGTCTTGCATCAATGACTGGGGCACTGTAAAAAAAAGTATGCTAAATTCTGGTTATAGCCAATACCCAGAGAAAATATTATTTTTAATTTAGCTGCACACTGAGCAAGATTTCCTGACTGGTTTAGTTCCTCCTTATATTCGAGTTAGTGCAGATTCTAAAAAAATGTCTAACTTTCAGTAATTTTTAAAATGATACCCTGTGAGCATGAAAAAAAAAAATGTAGCTGAAGCAGTTTCCTCCTCCTGCTTCTCCTCCCATGGAACTATAGCCCCATAGAATTTTAGAGCACAGGGATACCTTAGATTTTAAATTTGCCTAATCCTCTCATTTTACTGATAAAGAAACTGAAAGGCACTGTGGAAAAATGGAAAAGAATATTAGATTTGGAGTCATAATATCTGTTTTCGAATTCTAGCCCTGACATTTACGACCAGTGTGATCTAAGACAAGTTATTTAAGTTCTGATGACTTGAGTTTCATCTGTAAATGAGAGAATTGGACAAAATGACGTTTAGGGGCCCTTGCAGTTCTAGATTTCTAATCTAATAAAGCCCAAAGAAGTGATATAACTATCCCCAAATCACAAAGGAACTTATGAGATTCCAAATTACTTAATTAATAAATAAGTTAACGACAAAGAATAGTGGTCTATAGTTGTGAATAGGACTGCAGTACTAACCTAAAGCCTCATAATGACATGAATGTGGTCTTGTATTCTTAAAAGCTGGTCCAGTAGAACACAAACTCTGATAGCTCCTGCCAAGCTTCCAACAGGACCAGATGACAAATTGCTTATCTGTTGATTGATGATAAAATTGGCAAATTTCAGAGAGGTTCAACATCAGGTTGATTGTAGTGTGATTAAACCTTCAAGTGATTCCATTTGGCAAGTATTTATTAAGTACCTACTATATGCCAGGCATCATTCTAGCTGCTAGGGATACAGAGACAAAATTTACAAGATATTCCCTTCCTCAAGGAATTTTCATTCAACCAGAGGAAATAGTATGTGCACATATAAGATATATACAAAGTATAGACAAGAAAATTTTGAAGTTTCAAGAGAGAAAGACAAGGAGGGAGATCATTCTAGGCACAGAGGACAAACTACATAAATAAATGGAGATGGGAGATGAAATGCTATCTACAAGGAACAAAAATCAGGTTGTTGTTGTTGTTGTTTGTCCTTAGTTCTCAAAGAAGACCAATGACATCAGGAGGGTGATGTCTTAATTTGCAAGTGAATTGGATTTAAATGAAGCAGAGTTGTACAAAGGCATCAGCCTCACTGTCTCCTCCAGAGTTACTAGAGTCCAGTGGCAAGACACAGATCAAGTTGACTGATAGTAGCCCTGGATGCAGTGGGAGACCTTGATCTTTTTAAGCTAAGGTCTTTCCCAGGTCTCAGTTTATCTAAAGCAATACTCATTCAGTAGTTAAAAGCTAGGTAGTTAGTTGGTTGATTGGTTAGTTCGTTGGTTGGCTGGTGTCCTTCTTTCTTGAAGATGGCCAAGATGGCATCACTATGTTAGAGTCAAATTACAGTGACTGTGGCTGATCAGACCAGTACGAGTTGGGAACGATCTACCACAGTTCAGGTATAAATAATCCATGTGAACATTTGGGGTAGAATCTACAAATCTGCATATCTGGAATTTCTTCTGAGATATTTTTAAAGGCTGGGTAAGAATTAAGGCAAAAGATGGCCTAGTTTGCCTTCAAAAAGAAAATCAGTCAGGGAGGGGAAGCCCCTCAGAGTTTCTGGCTAAAACACAAACAGTTGCTATTTGCATTCACTCTAAACCATCTAAACCAAAACAATGAGCATGTGAGACATGGGCTAGGACCTATTACTGGCTAATCAGTAAGAAAAGTGATTTGGGTTTAAAGGCATAATCAAGTAGCTCCATTGAATACCAATGAATTTTATCATAGCCTGGTTTTTCAGAGCTATATTTCAAGAATTAAAAATTACTAGAGACCTTAAAGGAGTTAATTGTCCCAGTTTTCCAGGGGGGTGGGAATAGCAGAATAAATAAGTAGGGGAGAAACATATATAGCCTCCAAAACCCAAAATACTTCATAAGTTAGAGTCATGCCCTTACATCTGGGTGCTTTGTCCAAAGTAAGCCAGTTTGGAAAGAAAGTAAATTGCTTGAGAGGAAGTCATTTATAAGAAATTTGTAAAGGTAGAAGGAAGCTACGTTGTGAAGATCTTTAAAGACAAATGGAAATTTGCATTTTATTTTAGAGGCAATAGGGAGCCACTTAAGCTTTTTGAGTAGGAAGTTATATTGACCGAACTTTGCTTTAGAAATATCATGTGGGGGGTGGATTGATGAGAAGGGAGCTGGAAAGCAATGAGACTAATTAGGAAGAGATCACAACAGTCCAAAAAGATGATGAGAGGCTGAATGTTGGGAGAGTGTGACAGCAGGGTATCTATGTGAGTGACAGCAGTCACAACTTCCAAAGACTATCTATTAAGTTACAGAATGACTGAATTCTGGATCAGTTAAGGGATTAACCCACATGAACAGAATTACAAGCTAGTCCATAATGAAATGTACACAGTGCTGTGCTAGTGGATGAGTGATAAACAAAGTTTCAAGAAGACATAATCCTTCTCTTTAAGGATCTTACTATCCAAAAAAGGGTAAAGGACACCAAAAGAAACAGCTATAATACATAAACTGACATTAAATAACACTTTAAAGTTGGCAAATTTTATAATACTTTATTTTATTAAAATCTTACAAGACAAGAATCCTGTGAAATGAATACCACAGCTTCAGTTATCTCTGTTTAACAGATGAGGAAACTGAGGCTCAGAGAGGTAAAATGGCTTAAGAGCACTGTGTTCTATGGTTTGCAAAGTACTTTACATATATTATTTCATTTGTTGCCCACAACAACCCTGTGAGACAGCTGCTATTATTATCCCTATTTTATGATGTGGAAATCAAGGCTAGGAGACATTGAGTGACTTGACCAGGCTCACTAAATCATAAAGGCCATAGGGAGATTTTAAACTCATGCCATCCTCACTCCATGATTTGAACCCAGATTTCTGTTTCTCTTTGTCCATCATTTTATCCACTATGCAACACTGCCTATCAAAAGTAAATTTGCCTATCAGTGAGGATAAAGTAAGTCAGAAATAACAAAGTAGACAATTTACTCTGGGTTCACACAGAAACATTTTTTAATCACATGTGTACTCACTGGAAATTGCATAAAATAGGCACCCCTTTAAATATTGTCATTTCCACTATAGGAAGGGGAGAGGAAAATCAGAGATGGGCAAACATCTTACTGTTTGCCTTTTTCATCTAGTTAAGAATATTAAATTGTTCTACAAGCTAAGGAAGTTTCTCTGCAACTCGAGTCCTGTGAAATTTTAAAAATTGAAGTTCTAGTGAAGAAAAGGCCTATACAGTTTCACAACATGTTCATTTTAGTCCCCTAACAAAGATGGTGGGGATAGGGATGGAGATGTAGTTTGCAGTCCCAATGTTACGGAAAGGAGTTATCCCTTGTTGGCAGCTAATCTGATTGGGCCAAAAGGGCAAAGCAATCTGATATTTGGAACCAGTATCCATGAGACTTATTCACTCTGTTTCTGTTATTCAAAGCATAGCAAGGGGAAAGAGAATAAACATTTATATAGCACCCTGCTCTGTGTCAAGCACTGTGCTAAGTGTTTCAGAAGCATTATCTATTTGAGCCTTACAAACAATCCTTCAAGTAAAATCCTATTATTATCCACATTTGACAGTTAAGAAAACTGTGGTAAGCAGAGATAAAGGACTCACCCAGGGTCACACAGTTAGTAAGTGTCTGAGGCTAGATTTGAACTTGGGTTTTTCTAACTCCAACTTTCTAACTCAGCATTTGTTCCACTGTGCCTCAGTACAGGAAGTAAAGAGTAGCTGTGAAGATCATTATTGGCTCATAAATCATGTTAGATCTTCAACCTGAAGATTTTCTTTTTGATTTGAATTTTTTTCTGTCTTCGATGATTGTTAACCAAAAGGTCACAAGTAATAATGTTTCCCTTCATAATGCGAAAAACATTCACTTTGTGAATACACAGGAAAATTAAGAGAGTATAAGCTCCAAGAGGGCAGGGAGTATGTCTTCTTTTAACTCTATGTCTCTCTACAGTACCTCACACTGTCTGCCCAATACAGGTAATTATTAAGGTTTACTGAATGGTCATATATAGCACAATGCAACAGGAGGATGTGGTCAACAGCAGTGATAAGGCCACCAATGGAGATCATAGCTTGGTCAGCAGGAGGTCAGCTTGATAGGAGCTTGCAGAAGAGAAATAAGTTGTCATTGTTCAGTTGTGTCCAATTCTCTGTGACTACATTTGGGGAATTTCTTGGCAAAGATGGTGAAGTGTTTTGCCATTTCCTTCTCAAGCTCTTTTGACAAATGAGAAAAGGAGGTAAACAAGGTTAAGTGCTCTGGGCTACCTAGCTAGAAAGTGTCTGAAGCTGGATTACAACTCACCAAGATGAGACTTCCTGATTCCAAACCCTGTGCTCTATCCAATGTGTCACCTATTTGCCCAAGAGAAATAAGGCAGGAGCTCAAATTCCTACACCTCATGCTGGGGCACAAGATTCCTTACTATCTGCTTATCGGTAAAAAAAAAAAATGTCTATTGGATTCGATTGTATTTGTGTCATCTTTGACAAGTCAGCTGACCTTTTGGGGGCTTCGTTCTCTCATCTAGAAAATGAAAGGATCAGAGCACATATAAGCATATCTATATGTGTAGATGCCCTACAATAGCTCTAAATTCTATAGTTATATAAATGATCAAATGAATTGATGGAAATTGATGGATGCATGTGTCAAATCATCTTGGGAATTAGTTCTTACAACTGTTTGAATCATTGAAGAATAATTGAAAGTAGATATTATCTTATAAAATCAGAAGAAAATGGATAGGTAGAAGTAGTGAGACCAGGCCCAGGTGCCCAGATTGGACTTTTGTTTTTTTTAATTATTGTCAAATAATATTTATCCTGATTATTCATGTAAATTGCTTAGATACTTTCAGAGAGATGTTACTTCTCTTAGTAACCAATGCTATTATTATTGGGTTTAGTATTATCCTAGAGCTACAAAGATACAAAATCATATAAGCTCAGAAATAAAAGGGACCAGGAAGACCATCCACTTCAATTCATTCCAGAACTAGAATCTCCTCTACAATATATCTAATAATGATCATTCAAATGCAGACTTGTTACTTTTGGATAAATTTAATCCCTCCGATCTTGTTCTTCCCCTCATTTCAAGGCTCATCTTCTTGGGCTTAGAGATCCACTATATTGCTCCTCTTTCTTCCTTCCAGGGTAAAAAAGACTAAAACTAATTATTCTTCCAAATGAGAAACTTTCAATTATTTGAAAACAGTTGGGATAGCACTCCTAAATCTTCTCTTTCCCATGCCACATATTCCAAGTTCCTTTACAAGATCCTTGCAGGAACTATATTGTCCACCATTGTCCCTATTTTTCTCCTCTTCAGTATGTGTTCCCATTTGTCTTTATCTTTCTTAAATGTAGCACATAGAATTGAACACAGTACCCCCTATATGATTTGATCAGGACAAACTATTATGGAAATAAACTGTTCCTCAATTTTTATACTATTCCTCTTTAAATATTAATGACTAAAAAAAATGTTGATGACTGTCATTCCAAATTGTTAACAATCAATCATTCTTGGCCAATAAGAAGCATTCAAGGAAGTATCATTAGCAACTATTTCCCGAAGAATTGACTGTGTTACAGTTACTTATGCTAGTACCAAGTCCTGATCATCATCATAGCTCTAAATTGTCAAAAATAAAAAATATGTATATAAATCAAGATCCTACCCTCATGGAGTTCCCAATACACATGGAGAAATAAGATACTTCTCTAGGACTATATTAGAGAAAATAATGAAATTTGGGGAAGTGGTCATATGTATTCAAAGTTATAATTATGTAAAATATGATCATTGGTTCCAGCCTAATGGAAATAAACAGTGTGAATTTGAATGATGAGACTACTTCACTAGATTCATTATGTGTATTAATTGATACCTATCTGTATATCCATCAAAATACAATGGCTAATACAGCGTTTGACATTTTATTTATTTAAACAAGTAATTTTAAAGTTCTTTTGAAGCCTTTTGTTTTTACATCATAATCATTTCCAAATATTTCCCTCTTCCTTAAACCTATCCTGAAGAGCTGCTCCTTTCAACAAACAAACAAAAAAAGCTGAGCAAAACCAACCAAAACAGCTAATGTGTCTGACAGTATATAAATACTACATTGTATATCCATAATTTCTCATCTCTTCAACTAAAGGAGAGTAGCTCATTTCCTTCTCTCTTTTCCAGGAACAAGATTGGTTATTATAATTGAATGGCATTTGATGTTCCTTTACTGGTTTTTTTTTTTGTCCCGTACACATTATTTCTGTGTATATTTATAATGTATATTGTTTTCCTGTTTCTCTTTGCCTCATTCTGAATCAAACTTAAAAGTTTTCCAATGTTTCTTTAACTCATCGAAGTAACCCTAGTTTGAATAGCTCCTGACAAAGAAACTTTGGTTCTAGTTATGATGCCTTAGAGGTAGAATAGAATCATGGACAATCACCTTTTAACTATCATTTTTGATAGGCAAAATATAACAATGACAGAAGACTAATAGAACTTCTTTCCTAAAGAAACTTGTAGAGAAATGTCACCTTGAAAAGAGTCTAGAGAAATATTTTCAGAGAACTAAGTTTGACTCATTCTCCTAAGAAGTCTTTTTATGGAGAATTCCTGAGGGGGATGATACTAACATCCAGAAAGATTTGAATTTTTGAACTATGGTTCCAGTGTTTTGTTTGTTTGTTTGTTTGTTTGTTTTTTGGGGGGTGGTTTTTTGTGTGTTTCTTTTTCCACAGAAAATAACTATAGCAAACGGTGAGAGTTATAGTCAAAAACTTCTTTTCACTTATTTTAGAAGAGCACAGAGATGATGCTTGCTATCAACTTTTTCCCCAGTCCATAGTTGAAATATTTATCTGTGTCTTGGAGTATTTGTTATTATTAATAAATTATATGATTGGTAGCATTTATGCTAGTTTAAACCTATCATTCTGGGATTTGAGACTGAGAGACAAGGTAAAGGAAAGGAGAGGAAAGGGCATATTGGGAAAAGAGATTTCTCCATTTTTTTTAATAAACTGGGGATGGGATCGGAGCTAATTAATTAATGAAAGAAATTAATTAATGTAAGATTTTGATGTTGAAGTACTCTTTGAGATAATTCTCATTCATATCCTCTAGTTAGTGTTTGAACTCAGTAACAGGGTGAGTTGAATGCATTTGGGAGGAGGGGGAGGGATTGATACCAAGAGAACCTGAGAAAGTAGGCTTGTACCCTGCATCATGCCCATATTTCTCTAGAATTGTTATGTGTAGAATCACTACATGTGGGGTTAGCAAACCCCAGCTATACTCAAATGTATTGTTTCTTGTGATAGAATGATATTTTACAATCAGTGGAAACCACAATGTTACCTGTAATTTTCTACAAAAAATAAAAAGTGGTACTATGAATAAAAGTGGTACTAATGATATATATATATATATATATATATATATATATATATATATATATATATATATATATATAAAGTTCCATATATATGCTAATATACATATTAGCATATATATAGGAACTTTGTGCCTGTCATGATCTCTTTAGGGGTATATAAAGCAGTATATTTTAAACAGCAGATGAATGATATAGACAATTCATTTCTGAAAGCAGAGAAGTGCCCCTCTAAGCCTTAGGAAGGCTTTATAAAGGAGATATTAATAGCCAGCTGGGGCTTTAGGGTGAAATGACTCAGATAAACATCCTGGGCCATTATAATGATAATGTGGATTTAAAGATCTTCCCAGCCCTTTCTAATGGCAAGCAAACAAGTACTTATCCCCTTATTTCATTTGAGCCTTGCCCTTGATTATATCAAGTCTTTGTTAAGAAACAGAACTTGTGAACCTCACAGTGGGAGGAACTTGCTGATGCAACAGGAAGGGGCAGAATGGGGAGGAGCTAATGACCAGAATAAAAAGCTGAGCACAAGCTGAGAGCCAGAAATACTGGGAGCAAGCCATGTGGAGGCTGAGCAGCTAGTGTGAGTAAGAAAGGGACATTCTTGCTTAAGGGAGACTGTTTTGTTTTGAAGGCCTGACAGAGGGAAGTTTTGGGAAGACTTGGGAATGTTGGTGTTCACTGCATTGGTTATGTGTACCAACTTTGTGATCACTATGATGAATTTGGCTTTCTGTTTTGGAATTTGCCTTTCTGGTATTTGAATAAATGCTTTGATTCTACCCTCCATGTGGAGAGCCTGTTACATTTGTGCTTTACAACTACATCAATATATTCATAGCTGCTGTGGGCTCTGTGAATATCTCATTGGCACTATAGCCATGAATAACATTTTTGGAACCCATCTAAGACTTACAGGGTTGATTTTTAATCAATCCTATACCTTTTGAGGGGCTTATATGTCTTTGGGGGGCACAAAGGATGTTCAGCAAGGACTAGCAGCTCTGATATGATGGCTTACTGAGGACTTTTCAGGTCCTCTTTGAGCACATTATTCACATTAGCACCCAACTCTCACCTGTGGCTCCAAGGAGCTGCAGCATGTGCAGAAGCCACAATACAGTAAAACTATATAAGTAGATGGGCTAAACAAAGTTGAAGGTAACCTGTAGGCTTCAAACATGTTGGTGAATTGGGGGGATGGTTATCTACTCCAAGCATGTGAAGACATCCCCTTAGAAAATCGGTGTATGAGATCAGTTTGTTCCAGTGACCATGAAGGCAGCCAAAGCAGAGCTATGGAGCACTTAGAGTCTGGTCCAATATCAGATGCCAAGGTCATCCACTGCATTCTGGGCCATCACCAGTCATCTTGACTTTTGTCTTGCCGTTGGACTCTGGAAGAGAGAGTGAAGCTGATAACTGTGCAATTCTGCTTAACTTAACCCAAATCACTAGCAGGTCAAGATATCATTATCCTGCCCTGATGTCATTGGTCCTCTTTGAAAACTAAGATGAACAATAACAACATACCTTTGGATTTTGAGTTTTGTTTTTTGTTTGTTTGTTTTGAGCTAGGTCACTTATCTTACCTTAGGGGTGAAGGCCAATTTATCTACACCTACATTTTTATTGTCATAAGTATTTTAGGCATCTACTAAAGAACTTTGCTGGTTGTTATTTTATTTTATTTATTAATCTTTAGTATTTGTTTTGGGTTGAGACAGGTCCTTAGAAGAACCAATGTAAGCAATAGCTATTATAAATTGTGTTAAATGAGGTTTACTTATTGAATTTCTATAATTATGTATTTGGAGGTGAAAGTAATCTCCAGTTAGTCAGTCAACAGTTAGTTAAAAACCAGGTAAGCACATCCTATGTGGCAGGCACTAGGCTAAGCCCTAGGCTATTGAGGAAGTAGGGGAACTCATGAAAAATGTGCCCACTAAAGAAAAGTAACTTCACATGGGGAGTTTTGAAGAACTGAGGCTGTATGATTTTGTGAGGACTCAAGAGATAATCAATAATTTTGCCTAACAGAAAACTTGGAGAGTTTCTATTGGTTCCTGGAAAATGCATTAGAATTGAGTATCTGGACCATTATCCCCCAACAAGAAGCATTTAGCAGTACCATATCAGTTTTATGAGTGTTCCAATCAACCTGATGAGATTACAGAGCATGGACCTTTGTCAGAAAGGCAAACCCTATGAATATATGTATGTGTATGTGTGTGTGTGAGTATATGTGTACACACATATATGTATTTGTATATTATATATACACATATATACATGTGTTCATGTATGTGTATATATAGATATCTAAATATCTATAGATAGATAGGTAGATATCCTAGAATCTTGCTGAGATGTCTCAGACACTTACTGATTGATCCCTAGTAACTTTGGCTATATCCAATAGGATGATTCTATGGGTAAGGGGAAGTAGGGGGCAGGAGAGATGGAATCTTGTCTGAAGCATTTCCCTTTGATGATAATTAATTTTTTAAAAGTAGCCATGAAATGGTTCTACTCCCCCCTTTTTACTTGCATTTTTCCTTCCTTCGACTTACAGGATAAGAGTACAGTAAAGGAGAGGAAGACAGAGATGAGAATTTATTCCTTCCCTAATCTTCCATTCCCAGAAGCAGAAAAAATGGTGCCTGGAAGGAGAAGAACTTGGTGAGATACTACTGTTTGCCCAGTAGACTGAAAGGGGAGTTCATGAACTTCAGTTTCCTGGCTGCCTTCTTCTGCCTAGCACTTCTAAGAATAAACTTTCCATGAAAGTTTGAGTGAAGAAATGATTTCAAAGTGTTTCATTTTAAAAAATGAGTAAGAAAGAATATGCTTAAATTTTCCTGTTAAGTATGAATTGCTCATCTCTCACATCTACCTGGGGCTTCAGCTTTCATTGAATTTTAATTACAATATTCATGCTGACTTTGAACAAATGACAGTAGGTATTATTTTGATTCATAGGAGGCAGGGAGGAGAAAAAAGTCTTTTAGAGTGGCTATATACACAGTCACTGGTTTATAAGACATGTCAAAATAGAGCTCAGTTACATGACCATACAGAAAAAGGAGGCATACACATTGGAGAAATGATTATAGATACGATACATTTGGCATCAATTGTATAAATACTTTTTTTCAAAGCCTGAAAATGGAATTTTAGAAACCCGGCATAATGACGGATTCATGGACTCACACTTAGAACTTTACCTGATTTCTTCTCTTTTAATTTTTTTTCTTGTAGCTATAACTAGCATGGGGTTAAACAGGACTTTGTCCCAGAACACCAACATGCAGAAAGGGAAGTACTTGTGTGGAAAGTCATAGTTACTGCATTTTCTGTTGTGGTCTTCCACCTTGCATTCTCTGAAGGATTTGGCCACCCCCCTCTCCAGACAAAATTAGGCCAACTCCTTCAAGGACACCTTTTCTCCAAACATGTGAAATCCTAGTTTTATTTTCACTTTTTGCATGTTATTTAATATTCCTGAAATCTTTTTAAGTCTTTTGGATATAGCAATTTTTGGTTGATGGGCCACACTGTCATCCTCTGGAGGCTTACCCTCAAGTTATGAGATTCCGTGACCTCAAAAGGCTCTTTCAGCTCAGAAGGTTAGGATTAGCTTTGACCAGTGGCCATGGAAACAAGCAAAACTCTCTTTAAAACTGTAAATTAATATAGAAAAAGAGCTGTAGAAATTTGGGGGGAAAAAACCTATTATTTTGAATTTTTTACCATCTAAGCAAAAGGAGGAGCTGATTTGTTTTTAATTTGATTTCCATATTGAAGTCAATATATTTCATAAAGAATTATTCTCAGACATTCATGGTGAAGTTATCCCTTGAAATTATCACTTGCCTTGGAATTCAAAGAAGCATAGGACAGGGGAAATAGCACTGGGTTTGGAATCAGAAACCTTGGAGTCACATCCTAGTTCTGCTACTTAGAATCTGGATAAATGTTGGGAAAATGAAGTAAACATCTCTGGACTAATTTTATTCACCTAAAAAAATAAATACGTTATATAAAATGATCTATATAACCCCAATATCTAGTACTCAGGCAAACTACTTTGTTTTTAAATTATTTGAATATATTTGTATATTTTTATGTTTATATTTATTTTATTTTATTTTTAAGTGTGATTTTGTCTTTTCACTGCATCATTCTCCTTTTCAGATTGTTCCATTTTTATTTTTTTATTTCAATTTCAATTTTATATATTCAATGACTTTTTAATCCCTAAAAATATGTCTGACAGTACTTCAGATGTGGGGGAGGAAAGAAAATCTGAAGTTTGAAAATTTTTAAATATTTTATTTCAAATGCCTTCAGAGCTAAGGAAGATGAGAAAACATATTTTGTGTTCATGTCACAAAAAAAAAGAATTTTGGCCATGTGAGATGTTGCTCCTAGAGTCATATGCCCTCTGTGACCTAGTGGGTGGTCTTTGTCAGTTACTATGGCCAAAAGAATTTCACTCAGTGTACCAACTAGTGATGAGTCCTTCCAGAATTAGGAAGCCTGGTTCTTGAATGACAGACAAATATAAGATCCTTCACCTACTCACATTATTTACAGCCTGACAGGAAGTCCTGAGCAAGTAATCTACAGGAATTGCTTTTGAGAGCCCATATAGCCACCTCCATGCTAGGATGAATAATAAGCACAATACTTACCCCCTGAAGGTTACAGCTACTCCCAATCATTCATAACAGCTGACAAATTTCTATGTTTTTATTTTTATTATTATTATTCCACATTTTTCTTCCACATTTTGTGATTTATTTAATGCTTTATTGAAAAAATCAACTAGTCAATCAAAAAACATATTTTCAGCATCTCCTTGTAATGGAAATGCAGATTTAAAGATCTTCCCTGCCCCTAGGCCCTTTGATTGGCTTAAGAGACTTTGATTGGCTTTAAGAGACTCTGAAAACCTTCCTTGACTTGAAAATATGCTCTGCCTCCTAAAAGGCTGAATGTGGTCACATGGAGCCTGTGGTGGGAGGCTTGGTTTTCAGGAATGACCACACCTTGATGTTGTATGATTGGGCAGTGGGTCAAGGAGGTTGTTACATTCTCTGAGCCAGGAGAAGGCTATATAAACTCTGATGAGAGGCTTTGCTTTGGGGCTCACTTTGAGAAGTGTTGTGTGATTTGACCAGATGAGACTCTGGGAAGCCGTTGTTGAGAGCCCCCCGGCTTTGAAAACCCAGATGTTGATGCTTCCCTCTCTGGTAACTGTGATTTGGTATTGATGTAATGGTAGGACAGTTTGGAAGCCTGTCTGTTTGATCTGTAAGTTCTGTAACTTTGAAGTTCGGGGTGCTGACCTTTTTCCCCTGAACTAGGTAATGTGTGTTTGTTTGATTAAAGTAAGCTTGTTAACCCATTTTGAGTTGCTTTCCTTTTGAAAAGCAGATCTAAGAACCTGTGTTGGCAGTCACCCTAGGGATATTGGGGTGTTTGCTGCTACACTCCTATGAGCTGACACAGTGCTAAGACTTGGGTATAGGAACACAAAAATGGATGTTCCTGTTCTTATATCCATTAACAGAGAAGACAAGTGAGGCCAAAAAAGTCTAGTCAATCAACAAGCATTTAGAGAGCTAAGGACCTAGAATAGTGTTAAGCCTTGGGGATACAAATAAAAAAAATGAAAGAATTCTTACTCTTATGCCCATTTACATAGGAGAGAACTGAGGCACAGAAAAGTTACATAAATAATTCAGGACTCCATAGATAACAGTTGTCAGAGCCAATAATCAAATTCTTCTAACATTCAGCCCAGGGTTCTTTCCACATTATCACATTTCCAGGCAATACAGCAAACCAAACTAAACTTTACACATAAAACTAAATAGATCATCATATTATTAAATTCTAATAAATTATTTGCATCTGCTGCTTTGAAAAGGAATTTGGAAGGCAAAGTGCAGACACAAAAAATACTTTTTTATGATAAGATCAAAGGAAGAGTGGTATATATCTGAACTTGTTGAAACATGCATTTCTCATCAATTCTTGCTGGGATTTAACTTCAATTTGAAATGTATCATTGCTGTCCCCAGCAGATGGATGACTTCGGACTTGTTGAATGATTACCAGCAGATACATCATTGTATAACTGCTAGCAAGAAAAGCACTGAATATTCTTTTTGCATTTTTAAGATTCGTTTGATTTGCAGTTTTGGCGAGGATGGGTATTCTGTATTGCTTTGGTTTTATTTTAAAAGGCAAGCAATTTCTTTTGCAAATTCACATTTTTTTTAAATCAGAAGACATGAATTTGAACTGTCTCTACCAATTATTCCCAATGTGACTGAATCTCTAGTCCTTTCTTGGGCTATAACAGAAAGAAGTTTATGATTTTATTGGTTCTTAATGTTTCCTTTCATTGTCAATGTGATGATGACTATTCAGCATTTTCTAGCCTGGGGCTACCATATATGTGACTCTATTTCTCTACAATGTTGCTTAAAGAAAATTAACTTCATAAAAAGACTTTCAACTAGACTATTGAAGACTAGACATGTTTACAAGTTATATGTGAATTCTGGGACTAAACAGGAAGGATTCTATCTGAGGATCTTTGACCTTTAGTTCTCTTATAATACATATAAAAATTGTTGAAACCAAGTAGCTCTCTAATGAAGTGAAGGTTATCTAGCCTTCCAATTTTTTAATATATTATGAATAAGTGAATGAGAAATTACTTATTAACCATGAAATATTTGACAGGTACTATGCTAAGTGCTGAAAATGAAAATACAAAAATGAGACAGTTCCTGTTTCCAAAGTACTTCCATCCTAATGAGTAGATACAAATACAGGGATGTGCTGGAGCCAGGTCAAACAGGCTCCCATGAGCCATTTGTTAAATTTTCAATGCAATCATTTATGCCTTGGAAATTAGCAAATACTATAAATCAGGACTTAATTTGTTGTTTTGCTAATTTCTAGAATTAAGAAAATGATAGAAAAAAAGTTAATAATGCAGATCAAGCTTAAAAGTGCGTTGTGAGTACTTTTTTTTTTTTTTGAGAACCATTTGTTAAACTTTTACCAGCATACCACTGCTCATATAGGAATGGTGGCTATATAGGGCAGAATCTAGAGAGTCACAAGGATAATGATGTAATCCACAAAGAGGTCAATATGTACTTTTCACTTACCAAATGCAATTGTAGTATGGTAGTATTATGGTATTGATTTTATTACTGAGTGGTTGTTGGGGGCAGAGGAGCTGGTAGAGCAAGTTACTTTTGCCAAGACTGGAGGATGGTAAAATGGACAAGGCAATTGATGGCTGGAAAGGATTAGAACCATAGTATTGTCTATTGGTGAGAGCCTGATAAAATATAATGGGATCATAGCTTTTGTGCTCACTCACAGCCAAAACAGAGGTTCCAAAATTTAATAAATCAGTTTCCCTAGCACCTCAGTGCATGTTTTCTGGTTGTCCCAGAAATGCTCATATCTATCTGTCTGTTAGTCAAGAAAGCATATATAGCATACATCTTACATAAGTTATACATATGTATATACATAAAAACACATCTAGCATATATACATATGCATATACTTGCATGTATAGATAAGTATGTATATATATACATATATACTGTCTATGAGTATATATGTATATATGTATGTGTGTGTGATTTTTTACTCTACCACTACTAATAAAAATATACCCTTCACATAAAATAGATTAGTGAAGTAGATAATGAAATCACAATGGCAGTTAGTCCTGGAATAGTGAAAACAACAACAGTAAAAATAATAACAATAATAGTGAAAACAAGAGATCTAGGTCTCTAGTCCAAGCTCGCCTTTCACAAGCTATATGCCTTTGTAAAAATCACTCTGACTTAGAGCCTTACTGCCTTAGTTTTTCTTCAGTTCATTAGATCCCTCATATTTCCTGTGTTTCAGCAGAACAGACACACTTGCTGTTCCCCATAGATGCTATTCCAGCCCCAGTCTTTGCACTTCTCTACAAATTATCCCTCATGTCTGAAATAGTCACTTTGCTTAACTCTACAGCTAGAAATCCCAGCTTCCCTCAAGTAGCAGCTCAGGTAAAATCTACACAAAGCTTTTCCTGATCCCCAGTACACTCTTCCCAGCTTCCCAGAATACATTTCCTTCTCAATGTATTTTGCTGCTATTTATCTGTTTTCATGCTGTTTTCTCACAGTAGAATGTAAGCTTCTTAAAGAAGGTACTCTTCTTTATTTTTTTATTTCCCCAATCCCTGGCTTATGATCTGACACATAGTCAATAATAAATATTGGTTGAATAAATGAATATCAAAAGAAAGAACTAGAGAAGATGAACTCTTAAGTTCTCCTGAACATAACATTTTATGAATCTACAACTAATAAATTAATATTTATATATTATTAATAATTAAATATAATTAATAATTACAGAAATAATGAAATAATTAATTTGGTTAATTAAAATTAGATAAAAATGAAGGATCCCAAATCTAAACCAACTTCAGAAATTCACAGAAGTTATAGGAGTTTCAGTTGTCAATAAAACATAATGACAGAATGCTTGGTATTTTAGAAGGATACTTGGATTTGGAGTCAGAAGCCCTGGGTTCAGATTCTAGTTCTGCTACTTGAGTCTTATGTGACTGGGAAAATCATTTAATCTCACCAGGTCTCAGCTTCCTCATTTATAAAATAAGGGATTATACTAGAAATTCTTCAAGCCTTTTCCCACTTTTAAATCAATGATCCTCTCATATGGAATGGTTGTAATACTATTTTACAATAGAAACAAGGGGGGTGGATTTTAACTCAATTTCAAGATCACAAATGTAGGCACAAAAGCAATAATCTGCATTTTTTTGGTAGCCAGGAGACATTAGTTCCCAGAAAAGTAAAACAAGGGTGTACTGTAGAAGAATGCTAAGAGAACCAAACCAATAAGTGTTCATTAAGCATTAAATAAATGCTAGGACTTGCAGAAACAAAGGCAAAATGAAAAATAGTCTCTTTGATAAAAGAGTTTACTTTTAACTGGGAAAAAGAACATTCCCACGTACAATTGCCATCATTTGGGGTGAGAGTGCACCCTAACTGGGGGCAAGAACGATGATCTCCTAAAGAAGGTGACTCATGAGCTAAGCCTTTAAGGATACTGGGGCTTTGGGGCAGCTAGGTGGTGCAGTGAATAGAGCACTAGCCCTGGAGTCAGGAGGACCTGAGTTCAAATTTGACCTCAGATACTTGACACACTTACTAGCTGTGTGACCTTGGGCAAGTCTCTTAACCCCAATTCTCCTGCGATGCCCCCTCCAAAAAGACAAAAACAAAACAAAAACAAAAACAAAAAAAACTTGGGCTTTTCATAAGCAGAACTGAAGGAGTAATCCTCCAGGCCTATGAAAAAGCGTCAAATTAGGTTGAACATGAAGTCTAAAGCACTAGCATTTCAGTCATTTAAGTAGGATTGTTGATTGCAGGAACAAGAGGACTATCAAATAAATCTGGGAATATAGGCAGAAACCAAATTATGAAAGGTATTAAATTAAAAGCTGAGAAGTCTCCACTTTATTCAAGAGGCAGTAGTGAACCACTGAAGGTCCCTGGACCAAGAAGTGGCATGGTCATGGTGAGCTTTGAACGGATTATCTTGTTACCTATGTGGTAGATACATTAGAGAGCAGACAGACTAGATTCCAGGAGTCTTATTAGGAAACTGCCTCTAACATAGGATGTCCCTTGATTCTCACATTTGTGGTCACCCTTTCACCTCCAAAACCAAAACAAAAAAAAACTCTTTATATTTGCAATACCTTTACCCATCTATGCAGACATATATTGTGCAATACCATAATACCTTGAAGGCAGGCACCATTTCATTACTAGTATATCCTCTGTTACTTACTTATAATAAGCCTTTAATAAATGCTTGTGAATTTAGGCGATAAGGGACTTTTCTTTTTTTGTGAAACATTCCGTTAATCAAGTATAAGAAAGTTAGAAATAAAAAGTTTGCAAATGAAAGAAATTTGAAATGTCTTTGTACCTCCATGTAAGTGGATTAAAAGGTACAATAAAGCAATGAAGTTGCTATATAACAATTACTAGTAATTAGTGCCAATCATTGAAAACTGGATTGAAAGTAGTAATAACTCAAGTAATAAAATGTGAAGGTTTTTATTCTAGTTACATGATAGCAAAAAGGAGCTGGTTACCTAACATGTTATCAGAAGAAGAAGGAGGCTTCATTTTCTTTATTTCTGTAGTGAAACAGTCTCCATCAAGTCCCTTCTCTACTGAAATAGTTCAGAATAAACAGAAATTTGCTGCTGCCAGGGAAATTTCAGGCTTCACACAGTGATGCCTTGGAACAATCTAGAACATGTATGGAAATTTATTCCATAAAGTACTCTAGGCTCCCCAGGATTTAAATCACTCCCTAGAAGCAAGTCAGGGACTCAGGGAGGCACATTCCCTCTTCCAAGAGACTAGGCTACTATTTTATGCCCTGTAACAGTAATGCACTAAATGGTACTCATTAATGTCTCATTATATAAGAGCTTATTTTAGATGAGATGCTAATCGCCTTCAGAAATCATGAATAGAACACAGAAGACTTCACTTTCAGATCTAACCACTAGGTAGGGCTGCCAAACCAAAGGTAAGTGCACATTATCATTATCATCATTTTCTAAAAAGAACAGCACTAATTGTCAGGTTTATGGCCAAACTTGAACAGAGGCAAAAAAAAAAAAATGACTAGGTTTAGAAACTGAAATGTGATATAGAGAGTCAATAGAAATTTGCTCTCTGGAACCTGTTAATCATTCTGACAAAAAAAAATCATAAAATTGCATTTGGGTATAGCCATATATCCAAACTTTGGAAGAAAAAAAAGCACTCAAATGATTTGCATTTGCTTTGTCTCAAATGAAACCTGAATTCCCATTACAATGCACATTACAATGGTTCAGGTAATAATATATTCATGGAAAACATTGTATAACCTCTTCTGTAGCAACCTCTCCACGTATGGATATCTATATGGAACCATAAACAGCTAAAAGATAGGCTCATTATCCTTATCCCCTTATCCCTAAACATGATGTTTAGGTGCCAGAATTTCTAACAGGAGGAAGAATGTTCCCTTACAAGACAATTTATAATCCTATAAGTATTCCTTCACTCCCTTCCTCCCTATCTCCTTTCCTTCCTTCCTTCCTTTCTTCCTTCCTTCCTTCCCATCTTCCTTTTTTCATTCCTTTCTTCCTTCTTTCCCTCCTTCCTTCCTTTCCTCCTTCTTTCCCTCCTTCCTTTCCTCCTTCCCTCCTTCCTTCCTTCCCTCCTCTCCTTCCCTCCTTCCCTCCTTCCTTCCTTCCTTTTTTCTTCCTTCCTTCCTTCCCTCCTTCCTTTCTACCTTTCTTCCTTCCCTCCTTCCTTCCTTCCCTCCTTCCTTCTTTCCTTCTTTCTTCCTTCTTTCCTTCATTCACTCCTTCCTTCCCCCTTATTTCCTTCCTTCCTCCTTCCCTCCCTTCCTTCCTTCTCCTTTTTCTTCAAATATTTACTTATTATCTTCCATGTGCAAGGTATTCTGATAGTTGTGTCAGGGATACAAACAAGACAAGAGTTTCCACCCTCAAGGGAACATACAATCTTGGAGAGTTTATAATTTAGTTTGTAGTTTGCCAAGCAATTCTCTTTTGGATGATGGTATGTCTAATTACTAGTTATCTAATATACCTTGTGGCAGAACTCCCTTTTAAGAAGGAGTACCATTTGGGTGCTCTCCTTCGGGAAGTAATAGTATTTCAAAATTATTGTTTTCTGAAAGACCATAGTTTTCTTTTTATATTGTTTGACTGATTCAGAGTCATTCCTTAGAATAATGTGTGGGGTAATAAACTTTGTAATTAAACTCCAACTGCATTATTAATGTAATGCTTTTTGTTCTCAGCAAGTGTATTCAGTACTGTATTCAATACCACATATTTGGAGTATGATGATAACCTCTGGGCACCACATTATAAGAGACATTGACAAATGGAAGTACAGAAAAGAAATGGCAACCTGTATGGTAGAAACCATATTATATGTGGAATAATTGGAGAGCCTAGGGATGTTTACTCAGAAAAAGGAAAGACTAAAAGAAGATAGGGTAACTGTTTTCAGGTAATTGAAGGAATAGCATGTGAGAGAAGTGTCAGAAGTGCCCTTTTATACATTGTATTTGCTGTGTTGTTTCAGACAGCAGAAATCGTTCTGATGGGTAGAAGTTGTCTTCTGTTTCAATACTTTAACAAGTCATGCTTTCATCTCCAATGTCAATATTCCCTCTACTACTACAGATTACAGTCCTGCACTTTTCCCAAATTTTGAGCTGTGGCTGAAAAATGATCACCTTGCAGTCGATAAGATGGGTCTCACCAGGCAGCTAAACCAATCCCACCAAGAGCAAACAGAGTTCAACAATTGCATCGTGGTCAAAAATCTTTCCACACATGTTTCTGCCAGCTCCACTGGAATAGTCATCAATAACTCAGAGCCATCATGAAATTACAATGAAGTATCAAAGACAAAAGGGAAAAATGGGAGAAGACAAATTTCATCTCACTGTACAAATTATCAGTGGAATGAGCTCAATCATTAATAGTGTAATCTCCATCATAGAAGTACTCAGCAGAGGTCTGACAGCCATCAACCCATATCAGAGAAGGTAGTTTTCTGGCACTAGGCAGAAGATTAGACTAAATTATCTCTAAAAAACCTTCCAAATTTAGTATTCTGTAGAATTATCCACCAATTCTCTGGTGTTAATGAGATTGTTTCACTCCAGAAAAAGTTATTTTTATTGGACTAGGATATTTTTTTCTATATTTAATTAATTTTAATTAATATGAAAGGTAATACTTCTAGAAAATACAACATATAAAAGCATAAGCAAGATGAAAATCCATTGAAATAAATATTAAAGATGAGATACAGGTAGGTAAGTAATTTAATTATATGCTATTCTCTTAACCTGTTCTCTCACTGGGAATGTTCAGGGTAAATCTCACTTTAGGGGATTAAGTATGAAGGATGATTCAACTAATCTAATTAAATGATTGTTGCTAGCAAAAGTTAATACTTTTTAAACTTTGGGAATATTTTAAACTAATTAGTAAAGTTTTCTCCTTCAAATAGATGTGCAATTAATAATAAGTACAGTATTGTCATCATAAAGTGACATGTAATTCTCTTAATAATAGTTTTATCCCTACAAAAAAAAACCCACCACTTTTGTTTAAATTATGTAGAAAGACGGTTAAGTAAGAAGTATCTAAGTATCTTAGGAGTAAATCTCCATTCCTCCCCACCTCCAACATCCAAATAATAAATGTTTTTGTTAAGACTCTTTTCAGTCCTATCCGATTCTCTGTAACCCCATTTGGGGTTTTCTTGGCAGAGCTACTGGAGTCTCCAACTCATTTCACAAATGAGAAACTGAGGCAAAGGGGGTTAAAGGATTGGCCCAGGGTCATACAGGTAGTAAGTGTCTGAGGCTCAATTTGAACTCACCAAGTTGTGTCTATTTGACTTCAGGCTGAGCATAAATTCCATTCCACTGCAACACTTATCTGCCTGTAGTAAATGTAAAATGCTTTAAATTACAGAAAAATAAGTAAAAAAGAGAAAAAGCAAAATAAATTGCCCCACAAAGTAATTCTTAGAGAAAAAAAAACAAAACAACACAATTTGAAAATTAATTTATCAGCCTAGTGTTCTCTCCATTTCTGTACCCTATCTTCCCCTGAACTTCTATGTTCTCCCGTGGGCTGCTCAGTGTCCAGCACTTAGCATGATCCGGAGACGTGAATAAGAAATGACCAGGCCATGTGGGTAGCTCAAGGAAGAACCATGAACTCCATTTATTGATACTCAGGGAAAGGTTTTTATAGAGCAAAGAGACAAAGGACAGGAAGGAAGAGGAATCATTATCTTAGTCTATTGTATCCTGGAAGTAGCATGGTAATAAGGCCTATTGTTTCCTAGGTGCCATCTAGTCTTGGGCAGTTATCTCTTGTCTCAGTCATCTGAAAGGATGCTCTTGAGAGCTGGCCTCAAAGCCTAATGGTCAAGGCCGCATCATCAAGAACATCTGCATAAGAACTGACTTCTTGCAAATGTTTTGGACAACCAAAGTTTTGGGGCAGAGCCTGTTAGCCTCAGAACTCAAATACCATCCTTATAAGTGTAACCCATATCAAAAGAACTCCTGAGCTGACTTAGTGAAAAGTCGCATCTCGAAGAGGTCTTTGTTGTTCAGGTCCACTGATATCAGGGTAATTATCTGAAGTCCTGACTCAGGCCTCTTTGGCTCACCACAATGTTCAATCATCCCCTGTTCTGACAGATAACATACCTACCCAGGTAAATATTATGATGTCTATGGCTGCAGCAATTTGGAGAGACATCTTTTTATTCCATTCCATCCTCCCATCAGTCTCCAAAGTTGTCTTAGTAAAGAGTGGTTATGACCCTGATATACATCCTCCACTTAAAGTCTAGTGACTTCCTATTACCTCTAGGATCGAATTTTAAAAAAAACAAACTTTTTTTTAAAATCCTTTTATAACCCGACTCTTTCCTATATCTCCAACCTGATACTTTAGTCTCTTCCAAGTATTCTATGACACAACAGTGGCCTTCTAGTTGTTCTCAGAAGACAGTTCATGCCCCAACCTCCAGGTTGTGCCTTATATCTGAAGTACTTTCTTCCCTCCTCACCTCCTCCTCCTGACTTTCCTAGACTCATTCAAAATTCATTTCAAAAGCTAGCCTATACGAAAAACCTTACCTATTCCTCTCCTGCCAGTGGCACCTTCTGCAATTCCCTTCCATTTACACTGTATGTAACATAGTTGTTTGCATATTGTCTCCTGCATTACAGTGTGAGCTCCTTGAGAAATGGGATTATGTTTTTTATTTCCTTTGTTTATACTCCTGATGATTAGCACAATGTTTGGCACATATTAAGTACCTATTGGTGAAATAATCTATTGGTAGTCTACCCAAGGGATCTTCTTTCTCAGTGTGAATGAATGCACTTTCTTTCTGTGTATCCTCTCCTCAGAATCCCCACCTCTTATGCAATTTCCATGCTAATTGAATTACCATGTGTCTGGACAGTTTTTAGAAACTGACTTTTGTAGTCAACGATATGGCATTGAAATAAGGAGCATTTCATTGCCAGTCTAAACTGAGACCAAATAATAAAAATCTGCCACAAGATTTGAGGAAAAGAAAAGGTGGGGATGGATGTGGAGAAAGAATATAAGGAAGCAGATACAGCAGAAAATCAGATATTATGGTATTTTAGAACTGAACAATATAATGCTTAATAATTCAGAACTGGAAGAAAGGTAATCAATTGAAGAAGAGAAAAAACAATACCCAAGTAAAAAGGCTTCTCAGAATATTCCATATCCAGAATAACTTAGGGAATCCTCCCAAGTCCCTTTATTACCTACTAGCCTCCTGACACTAGATCACTATAATGGCAATCAAAGTAGGACATTGCTTGTTTTTGCTATTCAAGTGCCTTTGAACCTCTCCTTTGATTGTATCAAGAGTCTTTGTTGGGGAGCGGCTAGGTGGCGCAGTCAGTAGAGCTTCGGCCCTGGAGTCATAAGGACCTGAGTTCCGATCTGGCCTCAGACACTTAAGGCACACACAAACAAAAACCTAGCCCTGTGACCTTGGGCAAGTTACTTAACCCCAATTGCCCTAAAGGGGCGGCTAGGTGGCGCAGTGAGTAAGAGCGCCGGCCTCGGAGTTTGGATGACCCGAGATCAGATCCGGCCTCAGAAAATGAGCACCCACGCATAATGACTAGCCGTGTAACCTTGAGCAAGTTACTTAACCCCAATTGCTTTAAAAAAAAAAAAAAAGAGTCTTTGTTGGAAACATTATACATTGTGTTGCCCTTAATAGACCTGAAGGATTTTGAAGACCCTCCCTGCCCTTAAAAGGCCTAAGGAAATTTGAAGACCTTCCCTGCTCTTAATAGGTCTAAGGTAATCTAATGGAACCCATGGTGGAAGGAACTTATTGAAAGAGCAGAACAGGAAGGGTGGAAAAGAATGGGTGGAACAGGAAAGAGCAGAGCAGAGAAAAGCTTGAGCAGGGTTGGGAGCAAGCAGAACGGAGTGAGAGAGAAAGCTTGTGGCTTCAGTGCTATGTTTGTTCGTCTGTGTTACTTTTTTTTTTTTTTAAAGCAATTGGGGTTAAGTAACTTGCTCAAGGTTACACGGCTAGTCATTATTTATGTGTGGGTGCTCATTTTCTGAGGCCAGATTTGATCTCAGGTCATCCCAACTCCAAGGCCAGCGCTCTTACTCACTGCGCCACCTAGCCGCCCCTGTGTTACTTTCTGAGAGAAAGAATGTTGGTGATGTTGGCACTCTGATGCATGTTGGTCTGTGTTGATTTCTCAGACAGAAGTCCTGTTTGTTGTTCTTGTGTAGATTTCTCAGACAGAAAGTGAATTGAGTTGATAGTGCCATTAATGTATGTAAATATTGTTGTAGCCCTGTTAAGTTTTGTTTTCCTAGAAACAGAAACTGTAAAGAGTTTGGATCGGAGCAGTCCCTGTGAACTGAAATATGCAACATGAGCAGATAGCTACATATGTGTGAATCTAGGAAAGAGCTGGGAAAGTCAGCCTGTGGAGGAGGAGCAGCCTGTGGAGGAGGAGCCTGGGGTTTGGAAGTCACCCTTGAATTAAGATGAAAGAGTACTTTACTTAGATACTTTGTATTGACTGATGATATTGTAACTTACTGTGACCTAGGATGGTCTTTGTCCTTTCTGCTCTCCCTTAAGAATGATTGGAAGTCAGCCTCTAGTCAGGATGAAAGAGTACTTTACTTGGATATTTTGTATTTATTGAGGAGACTGTAATTTAGTGAACTTAGTGTGAACAAGGAGTGGATGGTGTTTATATTTTCCGTCACCTCTTAAAAATAAAGATAGATAGAGATAGAGATAGATGGAGATATGATATACTGAATGATATGTTTTCTTTAAGACTGTGTGGCCATCTTAATAATAAATTATTATGCTATGAATGCTATACGTTAGCTTCTTGAATGTTATAATTTAGTTTATTGCTGAATAAATAGAGAGTTCATTATACTATGAGATTAAAACCTTAAAAGTTTTTCACAGCAGCAGTCCTCAGAAGAGCTGCTCATGATCAGCTTTATAATTAGAGACTAAATAATTTAGTTGGAGAGATGACTGTAGACAGCATAAGCATTTGATTGGTACAGTTAAAGAAGAGGACCTACTACCATGGCCAATCAAAGTGTTCATATGTTTAATTAACAACTCAGTCTTTCTGGAGGAAAAAGATATCACCTATCTTTGATGGTAAAAAGAGCAAATAATGGGCAACAAGAGTTTGAGGACAGACCCAACAATGTTGGACCTTCTGAAAGGATTATCAGGAAGCACATTTTCAACAAAGACAAATGTATAGAGTGATTAAGAGAAACAAAAATTGACTGGAGAAAAAAAAAAGAGCCATTTCAATGGACAGGTATAATAAATACATTGTGAAATATGTAACTGAGTCACAATACCCTGAAGATGAAGTTATTATAAGAAATTCACCAAAAATCTCTGAAATGACAATGAAACAAAGTAATTCCTTAATCACTTAGAAAAAAAATCAAAGAATTCAGTGAAAATATGAAAGAAACCAGGAGAGAAGTTAGAACTTTAATTATGCACAAATTAGGAAGTTAATCTAAAGACAAATGACTTTAGAATAAAAGATAAAGACATTCTCCATAATAGTAGCTTCTCTAAAGAAAGGAAAAAAGAAAGAATGGAAAAACAATAAAAATACAACCCAGAAAGGACATCAATACAATACAGTAAAATATAAGATTAGAAAAATAAGTGAGAGGTCCACAAAACAAGGAGAAAAATATCTTAGATTCTATATTCCAAGAAATAATACAGAAACATTGTCCAGAAATTTCGAAATTATGTACCAAAGCCCAGACCAAAAGCATCCGCAAAGCTTCAAAAGACATAAACTACAAAGTAAAATAACCTACAAGCTGTATAGCTAAATTTCAGAAGTATAAAATGAAAAAAATAACCAAATGTGCTAGGGGGAAAACTTAAAATACTAAGGTGAACTAATAAGGGTAAAAAGAAAAAAAAAAACAAGATTACTTTTGTTACTATAAATCAAAAGTAAATATAATTATTGCATTCTGAAAAAAAAGTAGCTCCCCAAAATAACATTTTCAGCAATAATTACCCTAAGTTTCAAAGCAAATTATTTAAATCATATCTTCAAATTAACCTAGAGGTCAGCAGTGTAAAAAAAAAAACAAAAAGCAGAAAGTCATACTTTTTTTTTGGTTTCTTATGGATATGACTATACAAGGACATGAAAATGGTATGGGAGGAACCTTTGTTGTTCAAACTGCTGTTGTTGTTTGCTCATTATGAATAAAATTACATATTATCTGTATGATAGTGAGATGACATATATGGTACCAATGAATCTAATAAGTAGAAATTGTTGATGGGGAGAGGAAAAAGAGCAGAAGAAAAGTAGGTGAAAGAAGTGACTATTTGGGATAGAAAAAATATCATCCCATACTTTACAAATCAATAATACAGGTGGAAGGATATTAGAGATTAGCATTTCTTGGTTAGGGAAAAGGAAAAGTGACACAAGGGCTCCCAAGTAATTAGCTGGTCAGGACCTATAGAGGTTACCAAATAGGAATATTTAAGAGCATCAGCATTGTCAGCATTTTACTATACTTTCACAAAAATAAATTCTACACTAGGATATAAAAGAGACATAAATAAAAAAGGAAGATTTAATAAGTACATTCTATATAGACATAAATGCAATAAATTAGTACTCAATAATTCAAATATATGCAAAATATATAGCCCTAAATGGAAGTTATTTAATGATATCCTGAACATTGAATTGGCTAAATAATAAATTATAGAAAAAATAATCATGTTAAAGATAATGACAACAAAAGAACTATAAAAATCAGTCCTCAGCAAAAAAAATACATATCTAATAAAGCATATGTTAACAAAAATAACTTTCAAATCATTCTCTAAAATAAAGGCATAAAATACTGTTCCAAAAGCTTTTTATGGGGCAAATAGAATTTCAATAACAATCAGGAAGAGGTAAAGCAGAAAAAAAATAATATGAACCAAAAATCACAGAGTTTTCATAAGGGATGGAAGTTTCTAGAGCGGAAGGCCTCTTGAAGCATTGAAAAAAGTTAGGGCATATCAGGTAAGAGAAAAGATATCATTGCATAATACTAAGATGGTGTATACCAAGGAAGACTATACCTAAAAAACCATAGCCTTTCCCCAACCACAAGAGAGTACATTAGAATTAAAATAATTATGAATTGGGGGGGGGGGTAGGGATGTGGGAGGGGAAGACTTAATGATTTCATGATATAGGGAACTCCTAGAGAAAAATATTCTCACTGTCAAAGTTAATCAGCCCCTACTCTGCCATTTATGACCTTAGAGAGTTACCTGGGACCCTGAGCCTAAGCGACTTGTCCAGAAGCACTCAACCAATATGTGTCAGAGGCGAGAATTAAAAATTCTACCTCTTTTAATACACTTTAGGTACCCACCTTAATTCCCATATGGAAGAAGAAGGAAGGGATTGTGGCTATTACTAAATAATTAAGGTAAACACATACTTCCCTGGATTATTTTATAATGCAAGCAAAGGTTTTTCTTAGTCTTAATTATTCAGAGATTAGTAACAATATGTCACATTTCTTCTGCACATTAAGATTAACAAGGCTTTTTTTTTTTTGTAGAACCCTATGATAAAGACTGTACAAGTATTGTTTATCCCCAGATAGAAAAGGAGAGATTACATGACTTCTGTAACCATTTGACATTAGCAAGGTCAGGCTCCTGGAGAGTGGTGACTACTGTTTGGGGCAGAAATCACACCAGCATGTGAGTAGTCCTTAATGATGCCAAGGTGGGGTCATATGTTCCTATTGCCACATAGATAGGAAGTACTGGAGGCAACATTCAAACCAGGAAGTCTGATTCTGTGCTTTTTCCTCCAGGTTTTCTTGTCTCCCTGATAATGACCTCAGAGGTCCCTTTTACACTCAGAGTCTCAAAATAACTTGCTTCAATGTACATAGCACCCATGTAACCCAATAGAATGATATTTCCTAAGAAGATGAAAATTACCTTTCAGAATGAAGGATTTCTGCTTTATTATTTGTCTCCCTTTTATGAAAATGGACTGTTAGCTGAGTGACAGATCCTTGGATGAAAAGGGTGTCTCCTCTCTGGCCAAATTCACTGGGGATTTGCAATGCTGCCAGGATAGGAAAGGTAGCTCTTCAAGGATGACCTGAGCAGGACTGCATTTAGCCAGTATTGATTCTATTTTACTCTACTGAAAGTAACAAAACCTCTAGCTAATCGAAAATGAGAAGAAAGAGGTTTGATTATTTGGCTTTGAATTTTAAAAGGCACATTGTAAAGTCTAAACTTAGCCTGCTAAAAATAAAATAATGTGAAAAAGGTGTTGTCAGCGAGCCTAATAAAAATAGAAATGTTTTCATTATGTTTTTAAAAAAAATACATAATGAAAATTGCGTTAGTGGAAGAAGAAACCAACCACCCCCACCACTGTTTTGGAAACAAACCAGAAACTAGCATTATAAGAGGGTCAGATGTGAAATAAAAGAAATGAAGAAAAAGAAAGAAAGAAAAGGAAGGAAATGTAAGGCATTCAAATATCTTTAGCTAAAGGTAGATTGGCACTAAGTATATGACTGGGCAAGTTAAATCATTTAAATTTTCTATGTCTCAGGTAATTCTATAGGACTAAAAGTTCAAGAACCATAGAGCATTGTGATAAAAAGAATTTCCACAATGGGAGGTCCCATCCTTAAACTGAGAAAAGGGCAGATCTTTAGATTTTTGTAAATTATATTACTAGTTGATGAATAACTCTGCACTTTGCAAATTTCATTAATTACGCAAAAAGTCTAATAAAGTAGGTTAAGATTTTTTCATCCATTTTTACATGAAACAATTGAGACAAATTAAATGAAAACTCTTCAAATTAAATGGCCAGGACTTTAAATAATTCAGTGGAACAATGAGTATTTTTTTAAGTACATTGTATTACTTTTTTTTTAATGACTTACATGAACGACAGTCCTGCCAACTTATTGCAGTCTTAGCATCATTCCCCTTAATTCACCCCATGCTATGTGACATTTCATTCCCCTTCCATATTCAAATGGATTTTTATGTATGAAAAGTGTTCTCTCCTCACCTCTAACCTGTAGTAAAGCCCATCTCGTGTGCTACCTCTTCCACAATTGTTTTCCTGATTCCCCCCAGCTATTAGCAATCTGTTTTCCTTGACATTACTTTGTATTATGCTGGATGAATACAATCCTGTATTTACTTAGTCATTTGGTATAGCTCCCTAGTAGAATATAATCTTCTCTAGGGTCAGAACTGTATCACTTTTGTCTTTTTATCCCTAATATTTAGTATAGGGCTGCCTGACAAGGAAGTTCTTATTATTTAATTGAATTGAAATGTAATCGAAACAATGGATCCCCAATCATCTTGAATGTCATACCACCTTTCTTGACATTGATAGATTCGGGGGAGAATGTAGCTGAACATTTCATGAGACATTCCCCCCCCCCAATAAATGGACTTCCTATCGTGTCCTTAAAAGAAAATTGCTTATAATAATGTCCTTATTTTGAAACTTATAACTTGTATTTTTTCAAAGCACAAATGGAAAACTACATAGAAAAAAAAATGCATCCCTGCACCTAATGTGAGGTGTAGAATTGGTCTCAATGCAGCACACTGCAGGAGAAATAATAGGGTCCAACCATTTCTTCTCATTGGGTATAACAATAATTACATAGCACCTAATAGATCCCTAATTTATCACATGTTCAATGTAGCTTTATGTTTAAATAGGTCATTTACCCAAATTTCACTGCCCTATTTTTTTTTTAAATTAGTAGCTATGTTACATAGTGAGTATAACACAGAAAAAGCAGCTGGGATTTTTCACAGATGTGAAACTTCTATGCCCTGGTCAAAACTCCACAGTTCAAGGGAAACAGGGAATTGATGAAATTTTCTGAGTAACTGAGACAAAGGATAGTCCTGTTTCATTTTCCTTCCTTAACCACATAAAAAGAAGCAAAGGAAAATGACAGTGACAATTGAGTCTCTGACTTTGGACAAGGTGTTTAACCTCACTCTCCTTAAAGGGCTCTAACTGAAAAATTATGAGAACACTTGCATGATCTCATTTTCACCTCTTATTCTCCATCTCAGTGGATCTAATTTAAAATGTGAAATTTCTATGAAAAAAAAAGAGGAAAAAAGAAGGGTTAGTATGAAAGGTCAGCAAAAATTGTATGCTGAGATCCTCTGATGAAGTATAACTCAGCTTTCTCCATTACCTAATTTAATAAATTGGAGTAATACAAAAGTAATTTGTAATTATTTCTGAAATGAATTAGAGTAAGACAAAGAGAATAAAATGAAATAAGGTATGAAAGGTTGATTGCAGCCATATTTGGGAGGAACCTAAGAGCCAGTCTGAGGAGTTTCAATTGGGGCTTTAAATAGCCACAGAAGGTTTTTGAGTAGGGGAGTAACAAACACCATTAGACTTGTATATAAATGTTTATTATTAAAGATAGTTCCTACTTTCAATCTATTCTTCTCTAAAAGCAACTATAATGCACAGTGGTTAGTTTTGAACTTGGAGTCCAGAAGCCTAGAGTTTTTATCCTGCCTCAGACACTTATTGTGTGGCTCTGGGCAAGTCACAATATATTTTAGCCTCAGTTTTCTCATCTGTAAAACAGGGATAAATAGCACTTACCTACAAGGGTTGTTGTGAGGATCAAATATTACATATATAAATACATACATATATACACATATGCATATATATATACCCACACACACATACATATATATGTATTTGAGTGGCAGCTATTATTATCATTATATTTACATATTTCAATTACTATAATCAACAAAAATATGTTAAATTCAGAAAGAAGACAATCCTGGAGCAAAAGAGGAAACAAAGGATTAGTTCATGGCTAAAATATTGAATGAAGGTTCCATAATTTGAGGGAAAATATAGTAGAATTTTTTTCTTTTAAATATCAATGTACAATCCAAAATATCAAAATATAGTAAACTAATTTTAAACATTTGTATTATTGTACAATTTTCTCTACAGGTAGCATCTGATGTTTGTGAAAATTCACTTCAAACAAAATAATGAAGGCACACTGTGAAGAACCAATTAGGAGAATTTGGAAAGCTTCCCAGATTTCCCATCTTGCCCCTCAAATCAATTTTTTTCTTCTTCCTTTCCATGCTAAGAGGAAATGCTATTGTTTCACAGACAGATGCAAAGCATTAGCTGGAACTAAACTGAATAGAGAGCTTCCTTCTTTATAACACCACTGTTCACCTAACACATCTTCCTTGGGGGTAAAGAGGTTTCTAAAACTTATTTTTCCTGTTAGTAAAGTTAGGCATGGAAGAAGAACCAAGTACTATTTTCTCTTTCAGATTCATCATATATTTGAGCTTGAGTTCTGATGGAGGCTATTACCTACTCCAACATTCTAATATTAAAATGGATTTGAGATCTCATTGATTATTACCTCCAATGACGTAGTTATGTGACCCTCAACAAGTCACTTTACCCTATTTGCCTTAGTTTCCTCATCTCTAAAATGAGCTAGAGAAGGGAATGGAGGGATCGGGTAGGTGGTGCAGTGAATACCTGGAGTTAGGAGGACCTGAGTTCAAATCTGGCTGGCCTCAGACACTTAACACACACACACACACCAACTAGCTGTGTGTGGCCTTGGGCAAGTCACTTAACCCCAACTGCCCTCAAAAATAAAAGAGAAAGAGAGAGAAGGGAATGGAAAACCACTCTAATATCTTTGCCAAGAAAACCTTAAATGGGGTCACAAAGAGCTGGACATGACTGAACAAAATAATGTTTTTGAGTTCCTCCCTTCAGGTATCACATATGTGTAACTTTCCTCCACACAACACCTTCATTCTGGGCCTTAGGGGAGGAAAGGACAGATGTGGCCCCTTGAACCTGCCGGGGAAATAGAAAAAGAGAAAGGAAATAAGTCAAAGGCTACTAAATCAACTTTGAGGGAAGCCACCAGCTGTCTGCTTATCAAGCCCCCTTCCCCTTAACAGTACTATCTAGTTCAATCTTTATATAGGGAATCCAAGAGGGACTTGATTCACATAGAGGATTTTTTCCCCAAATTTGAGGGAGTCATAATTCTATTTATCAGTAAAATTTTTTTGGTTAACACACACACACACATCAGAAAAACCCTTCTTTCATACTATCTATGTAAACAAAAGGTTTATGTAATGACTTTTTTAAAGTATTATCCTTGTTAGTAATTAAACAGTTCTATGTAAATGAGCTGAGGGATCATAATGGCCTAAAGCTCAAATTTCCTAATGTAGTCCTCGAAACCATTTGTATGCTTAAACTGTGTTTCTTTGTACTCATATTTCCCCAGATTTTAATTTTTTTAAATTTATTCCTTTAAACATTCACTGATTCACATATAAGCCAGGTATGATCCTACATCTTCCATTAAGTGATTTAGTCTCCATATTTATGCCACAATTAATTATTTTTTACAGAATTGTATCATTTCTCCCTGAAATTATATATATATATATGTGTGTATATATATATATATATATATATATATGTAGTTTTTATTAAACAAAAGTCCTTTTCCTATTCCTCTCAAGCTTCACAATGTTCATCTATAATATCTGTAATATCTTAATTCTGTGGTAGTTAATTTAAATCTTTTTTAATACATTTTTTCTTCACTCTTCAGAACTAAACTACTGTCCATTAAGAAGGACTTTAAAGAAATGGTTCATTGTATAGGCACAGATGAGTAATGGCTTTTCTGCATTAGTTCCATATGCCTTCCACACTGGTCCCACCTCCACTTTCCCATCATGGAAGTATTTACGGTGGAAGCAACAGCAGCAGTGGTGATGTTGATCCTTGACACTACATGGAACAGTGAGGGTACTAGGCCATACCAGGGGCTGTACACCAGGGTCTCTTAGGAAACTACCAGGGGTACATGTGATTAAAAGCTAAATGGTTTCTGTTTAGAATAACAAAGCAGTTGCTTTATTGAGATGAGAAGAGTAATAATGGCTCACACTTAGAATGTTCTACACTTTTCCTGTGGCTTAATGCAATAATTTCAATTTTATCTTCAAACAGGTCAATCTGACCACAACTTTACAATGTAAAATTTAATCTGTATAGGAGAAGGGATAGATAATTTGGTGAGGCCATTATGTAGAGGCCACAAATGGGCAAATGGTTGGTTAATAAGAACTTTGGCTTTTCAACTAGTTGTTTTGTTTTTAATTTGTAATGATGTGGCCTAATATCCAAAATATAAGATTGACAACTTTATTACAACAAAGAAGTTAAATGGAAGAGTGATGTTAAAACAATAGCAGGCATTTATATAACCCTTTAATATACTTAAGGTGTTTTATATACATTTTGATCCTCACAACAACCCCTTAAGATAAGTGCTGTTACAATCCCTATTTTACTGAAGATCAAAGAGAGTAAATGATTTACTGGTACTCATCTAGTAAAGATTGTATATGAGTGAGGAGATTTGAACAAAGATTCTTCTGACTTCAAATTCAGAATTCTATCTACTATGCCTTGATGCTTCTGAATAATTATCTCTTTTCCCAATCTTTAATGAGGGCAAAAAGATTAATTAGGTTTGACTCAAACAATCTATCAGTAGATAACTTAGAAGCTCTTATTTCCACCCCAAAGCCAAAACTCTCCATCAACATCATGCTCCATCACTCTGATATACCTGATCATCTATCTCCATGAGTTTGATAACTACTTAAAATATGTATAAAAACAAACATATACAAAATATGGAAATAATTACAAATTAATTAGCAAGAATTGCATAGTTAATTAATTTATAATTATTTTCATTTTTCTGTGTTTCCTTTTCTTTTTTATGTACATTTGCATATTTGTTTTCCCCAACTAGATTAAGTACTCCTCAAAGCAGAAAACACAGCCCTTGAATTGTTATAAAGAATTGAATGTGAGGGTGTCTCTATTGATGAGGTCACAATTCACCAAAAATGTAAGAATCTCCTTTAAAGGTGTATTAATTTGGATAATCTTTCAAAATCATTTTTAACCCATACCAATAAAACAGTACCTAAGTTTTGGTGTTATTTTTATGATGATGACAACATTAGAATGATAATATTATAATGCTACTTATAAAACAAACTAAAACCAAAATAGACAACAAAAAATCAAGATCTTGTTCTGTCCTTTAAATTCAAGTAGCTCTGGGGTGGTTAGATGGCACAGTGAATACAGCACCAGCCCGGGAATTAGGAAGACGAGTTTAAATCCAGCCTCAGACACTCAACAGTTACTAGCCATGTGACCTTGGGCAAGTCACTTAACCCCAACTGCCCTACCTTCCCCCCTCCAAAAAGCAAAAAAAAAAAGTAAAAAATAAAAAAAAAGTAAATTCAAGTAGCTCCTTTCTTGGGAATTGCCAAATTCCATTTTCAATTGAATTACATGGGACTCCATATTTGAATGAACTTTTCAGAAACTGAGGACCATGCACATGGACTGATACACTTTATAGTGAGAGTTAATTAATATGATCAAGGAAAATGATGGGAATTTTGTGGGGTGTGAGAAATGAAGGGAAAATATTAAAGAAATTACCATAATCTTTATATGAGAACCTATCAGCCTATGTATCCAAACACTTTTTGATCAAGAACAGTCTTCAGATGAATGTGTGAGCTTCTGAAATAATTCCTTATTGAACTTGAATCCATATAGAAAGATTAGCAATATATTTATTATTTTATGCCTTGTTGTAGAATTTAAAGCAGTTATAATACATTTATGTATAATGCATTGCATATCTTTCAATGAATTATGCATTCATATGGGCCAGCATTGTACTTTCATAAACAGTATGTCAAAAATGGTTCTTAAAAATGTTTGCAAGTTAGGTAAAAAAAAAAAAAGGAAATTCCCATGCCAAGCTATAGAAAATAGAAGCAAAATCTGTTCCTTTTGACTTAGAGAATTTCTGACTTTGTAAGACCTAAGTATTGGAAGGGAATGCAGAGCCTAAATACTCAACCCATACTTTCATAAGAATTCCCTCTCTAAAAACTCAACAAGTGGTCATATAGCTTTGCTTGAAGTCCTCCACTAAGGTAAAATATACTGCTTCCTAATGTATCCCATCATATTTTGAACAGTTCTGTTTGTTAGGAAGGTAATTTTTATATCAAACCTTAATTTGCCTCTTTTCAACTTCCACCCACTGCTCCAAGGTATATGTGAAAACACATTTTCAAACAAGCAATTATAAAGTCTAACTAAGGTAAAAACGTCATAAAAGAAATATATAAGTGAGAGATAAGATAAAATGGTAGGGGTGGCTAGGTGGCGCAGTGAGTAGAGTGCCAGCCCTTGAGCAGGAGGACCTGAGTTCAAATTTGGCCTCAGACACTTAACACAAAAACTAGTCTGTGCTTCTCCTTCTGGTGAACACCAAATGGCGGACGACGCCGGTGCTGCAGGAGGTGCGGGAGGCCCTGGGGGCCCCGGCGTCGGAGGCCGGGGAGGCTTTCGTGGTGGCTTCAGCAGTGGGGGCCGTGGTCGAGGCCGAGGCCGCGGACGCGGGGCCCGGGGAGGAAAGGCTGAAGACAAGGAGTGGGTTCCTGTCACTAAGCTGGGCCCGTTAGTCAAGGACATGAAGATCAAGTCCTTGGAAGAGATCTATCTTTTCTCACTTCCTATCAAGGAGTCTGAGATCATAGATTTTTTCCTGGGATCTTCATTGAAAGATGAGGTTTTGAAGATCATTTGCCTGTTCAGAAACAAAGTAAAGCTGGACAACGTACCAGGTTCAAGGCTTTTGTGGCCATTGGTGACTACAATGGCCATGTTGGTCTGGGTGTCAAGTGCTCCAAGGAAGTGGCCACGGCTATTCGTGGTGCTATCATTCTGGCCAAGCTGTCCATCGTTCCCGTGAGACGTGGCTACTGGGGGAACAAAATTGGCAAGCCTCACACAGTACCCTGCAAGGTCACTGGGCGATGTGGGTCGGTTTTGGTGCGCCTGATCCCGGCCCCTAGAGGAACTGGCATTGTCTCAGCTCCTGTGCCTAAAAAGCTCCTGATGATGGCTGGAATTGATGATTGCTACACTTCTGCAAGAGGCTGTACTGCCACTCTGGGCAACTTCGCTAAAGCTACCATTGATGCCATCTCCAAAACATACAGCTATCTAACCCCAGACCTATGGAAGGAGACTGTGTTCACTAAATCTCCTTATCAGGAATTCACCGACCATCTTGTGAAGACTCACACTCGAGTGTCTGTCCAGAGGACCCAGGCAGCTGCTGTGGCAACCACATAGATGTTTGTAAACAAATAAATTGAACTATGCCTGATAAGAAAAAAAAAATAGTCTGAGACCTTGGGCAAGTCACTTAACCCCAATTGCCCTCCAAAAAAAAATAAATAAATAAATAAAATGGTCATCTATTAAGACTGAGTGAAAGAACTATTCCATGTTCTGGGGAGAAAAAAGGAAACACAGCACAGTCTTTGCCTTGAAGAAACATATTGAGCCATTAAAAAAAAAGAACGATATTTTCATAGATCTGTATTCAATTAGGTGTGACTATTCTATCCAATAGTGCATATCACACTCCTAAATACCTGCTCACCCTGTGTAACCTGTTCATGTCCTCTGATAAAATCCTCACATTGGGTCCAGTCACAATGCTGAGGACTTCCATCTAGACCTCTTGACATTGCATATATACCAGTGGAGTGCCCCACTTGTTATATGACTAGTCCAGCTTCTTTTCTAGAAATGTATCTCTGTGATATTATCCTAACAGTGACTTCTCCTGAGTCATTTCTTAATAGCAATATGCTACAATCTAGACATGGCCAATATGCATCTATCATTAACAACTAATGAAACATGACTACAAATAAAGCAAAACAGAAGGTATAGTGTGACTAAAAGGCAAAAGAAAGATACAAAGAGCTCTAGGGAATTTTGAAGAGGGAGAAATCACTTTCAACTGAGGAGATCAATGAGACTTTTAGTATGGAGAAGATAGCACCTGAACCTAAACTTGAGGGATGAGACAGATTTTAATGGTAAAAGATGAAGATGAAATGATTCCAGGTATAAAGACCTACCCTGGGCAAATGTACAGATGCAGGAGACAGTATAATGAAATGGGGAAGCAGTTAAGTGGTACAATTTGATTGGAAAGTTCAAATGTATAAAGGGGATTAATATGAAATGAGAAATATAGGTTGGAGAGATATTGTGGAAGGCCTTATATGTCAAACAAAGGAACATATATCCTTTAGGCAAGAGATGAATAATGAAAGATGTTGAACGGCAAAGTGACTTAAATCAGAGTGTTAGGAAGGTCATTTTAGCAGATATATAAAGGAAGAACAGAAAAAAAGAGTAGCTGAAAACAGAAAAATGAGTGAAAAAGCTATTCCATTAGCTCAGGTAAAAGGAGTCTTGGGCCTGAAGTAGGATGGTGGTCTTGAGAGTAGAAAGAAAGGAACAGATGTGAGAAATATTGTGGAAGTGGAATTGATAGGACTGGGTTGCTTGTTGGATTTCATGGGTGACAGGAAGAGAAAAATGAAGGTAACAGTAAGATTTAGAACATGACTGACTGGAAGGATGGTGATATTGCTAGAAAATAGGCAATTTGAGAGAGGAAGAATGTTTAGGGGGAAGATAATGAATTCATTGTTGGACAAGATAACTTTAAAACAGTGGTTGGAGTATAGCTACTATTAGGTAGCTAGGCAAAGATGTAGGACTGAAGCTCGGATGAGAGATTCGGGCTTGATATTTTGATTTGGTAGAACTCTATAGAATATATAGAGTTACCTGAACTCACAGGAAGAGTTGAGATCCCTAAGGGAAAAAGCAAAGATAAAGAAGCTTAAGAGAACTGCATGCAGAGCTTTATGTAACCCTACTATTTAAGGGGAAAGAGGAGGATTGTGAATCATTGAAGGGGACAAAATAGGGATAGTCAGTAAAAATAAGAAAACAGAAGAGATACTAGCCCAAGAACCAAAGGAAGAGATCATCCAAGATGATGGTGCCAAAAGCTGCACAAAGGTCAAAAAGGACGAAAATAAAGAATTCTTTAGTGACCTCAGAGAAAGAGGTTTCAGTAAAGAGAGGAGGTAGGAAGTCATATTAAAAAGAGGAGTGAATAAATAAAACTTAAATGGACAGGTCCAGAGAAAAGTTGTCATAATGGTTTGATATTGATTTAGAAGGAGGTCTCTAGGGGTGGCTAGGTGGCATGGTGAGTAGAGCACCAGCCCTGGAGTCAGGAGGACCTGAGTTCAAATGTGGCATCAGACACTTAACGCTTATTAGCCATGTGACCTTGGGCAAGTCACTTAACCCCAATTGCCCTACCTTGCCCCCTCCGTAAGCAAAAAATAAAATGTCTCTAATAGAAGACAGAGGTATCTAATGGAGTTCCCTAGGCAATTATGCCTGGACCTATTTTGTTCACCTGGACCTATTTTCTTTTAAAAATAGACAGATAGACAGACAGACAGATAGATAGATAGAGGATGTATAGATGGATGGATGGATAGATAGATGGATAATAGGTATAACTATATAATATATACATAGATATATGTATGTATATGTTTGTATTTATTTATTAATGACTTCAAAATGAATTGGTTAAAGGCAGAGACACTGCTTTTCAAATTTTCAAGTTTCACAAGACTTGGAAAGATGTGTAGCGTGCTGGATGACAGAGTCAGGATGTGAAAAGGTTTTGACAGGCTAGAAAATGAGCCAAACTCTAATATGGTACCGGTTTGACTGAAAAAGTATATTGCCATCTTGAGTCAACAGTGTAACATGACAGACAAAACCAATGCAATTTAAATATTCGGTAAGGGACGTAGAGGGTCCAGGAGTAGAGACAGATGACCCCTCTCTAATTCACTCTGGTTAGGCAATATCAATCAATCAACAGCATTTATTAAGTGCTTCCTATAAGCCAGCTACTGTATTATGGGGATACAAATACAAATAATGAAACAATCCCCCTTCCAAGGAGCTTACATTTTAATGTACATTAAGCATTACATTAAATACTTCTATAAGTATTTTGTTGTTTTTCAGTCATTTCAATCAAGTCTGACTCTTTGTGATCCATTTAGGGGGTTCTTGACAACAATACAGGAGTGGTTTGCCATTCCCTTTTCTAGGTAATTTTATAGATGAAGAAATTGAGGTAAAAAGGGTCAAGTTACTAGCCCAGAGTCACACAGCTAGCAAGTATCTGAGGGTGGATTTGAACTCAGGTCTTCCTGATTCCAGATACAGTGCTATATCCACTGTGCCACCTAGTTAACCCTTGTATATGTATATAGACTGTAAATATAAAGAGAATAAATACAAAGTAAATACAAGGTAGTTTCAGAGGCAAGACTTAGATGTTTGAGGGGTTCAGAAAAATATTCTTGGATATTATATTTCATCCTCAATTTCTTCATTTGAGGAATGATAATGATAAAATAGAAAGTATACAAGAAAGATAAAGGCCTTCAATCTCACATAAAGATGACTTGAAGGAATTAGGGGTGTTTCACTTAGAGCAGAGAAAGTTTAGCAAGACTGAATTGTGAATGATATTGATCAATTGGAGAGCATCCAGGAAGGACAAGAGCCTTCAATCCCATGTCATATGAGGATTCATTTAAGTAACAGGGTATACTTCACTTGGAAAAGAGAGAGCCTAGTAGGGACATCATAGTTGTATTCAAATATCTGAAGGGCTATCTTATAGGCAATGGATTAGACTTGTTCTACTTGTCTCTCAAAGAGCAGAAATAGAAAAATTTCTCTAACAAAATTATTCATAAGAGGACTGGGTTTCCTGGCTGGGTAGTGGGAATCCCTCACTTGTCGTAGCATTCTCTCTCAGTGAAGAGCAGCCATATTGTTTGCACAATGGTATGTCTTCTGGAATCAATCTACAATGAGTCCTATGTCCCTAAGACCCAACCCAGTCATTAAAAAATAAAATAAAAAGAATGGACAGCTGAATTGCAATTTGAAATCTCCCTTGCAGAGGTCCTATTATTCAGCTTTCCAGAACCTTTGTGTGGGATTCTGCCTTAACGTTGAATGATAAACTAAGGTATATTTTTTAAGTTTCCTGTAGCCCTAAGTACTCCAAAGCATTTGGGTTAATGTAGGAAGGCTCTGACTCTTCCCTTAGAATGCTTTAATTCCATTGATCTAGATTGAGTTCGTCTTTTCCTTAATCTCCTATAAAATACAGGAGTCTGGAAAACTTTGTTATTGTTGTAAACTCCTTGTAAGAAGTAATAATTTCATTCACTGCATTTGTATTCCCAATGTCTGTGTTTGAAGTTGTCAAGTAGGATTAGCACCTCTGATTTGAGGACTTGCTGAGCCCTTTTCAGAATTCTTCATTCATCTTTGAGGTCCACCTAAGACCCAATTCTCACCTGGAGCTCCAAGAAATTGTCACATACAGTGTCCACACCCTGGTAAAACCATCTTGGTAGATGGGCTAAACCAGTTAAGAATAATCAACAGAATTCAAACCCATTGGTGAATTGGGAAAGTCTACACCAAGCATGTGAAGATTCTTCCCCATGGAATGGGCAAATGAGAAGAATCTGTTCAAATGGCCATGAAGGCAGCTGAAGCAAGCATTGTGGGGCATTTAGGATTTGGTCAGATATCAAAGACACCAAGGTCATCCAATGCATCTTGGGCCATTTCCAGTTGTCTTGGCTTCTGGCTTGCCACTGGACTTCAATGATTCAGGAAGGGAGACCAAGGCTGACATCTCCGTGCAATTCTGTCTCATTTAAATGCAACTCATTCTCAAATCAACACATTGCCTCATGATGCCACTGGTTATTTTTGAAAACAAAGGGTTAACAACAATTCCCAGGGTCTAGGACACTATCTGAAGCTGCATAAAAATATTCATTGGTTAATTGATTTGGTTTCTCCAAATAAGCATCATTTAACTAGATATTACTCAGTAGCTTGAGTCTTGAGTTGATTTTAAGGAAAATTTCTTCAAGGATATAGAATAGTACAAGAGGAAAAAAACCCTGCCCTGAAGCAAGTGGACCTGGGTTGAAACACTAATTCTGCCACTGAAGGACCTTGATTAAAGTCAGTTCACCTCTCTGTATTTCAGCTACCTACAAGGAGAGAAGGTTAGACTCCTTTAAGATCCCTTTAAAAACTAACTTATTCAACTTTTTTTAAACTTGGACCAAACTGATTGTCTTCTGAATAGCAGTCATTACCTCTTCATGGATTTTTTATTGTCCTGACTCATCACAAAGTAGGTATAACCAGCATTAAGATGAGCCCATATGGTTGGTTAGGTGGCTCAGTGAATAGAGCACCAGCCCTGGAGTCAGGAGGACCTGAGTTCAAATCCGGCCTCAGACACTACACAAAAACTAGCCATGTGACCTTGGGCAAGTCACTTAACCCCAACAGCCCTCCAAAAAAAAAAAAAGATGAGCCCATAGTACTAGGTAATGAGGAAGCTACTACAGACAGCTGTCATTGGATGAGACCTGGTACATATTAGGTGCTTAATAAATGTGTATGGAGTGAATGAATGAGAAACTTCAACTGAATTTCAATGAGATACATGTGCTCATTTGACATAACTGATACAAGACTTTTTTCAGAAGAAGAAAAAAAAAAGGATGTGTCTGCATCAGAAGTGTCTGACTCCACTGAAGAATCCTGAATCTCTGACAAATTGGAAAAGGGAAACAGAAGGTTCTGTTTTAGTGATTTGGAATCCAACTAACTAAATTACCCATCTCTAGCTCTATAATACAGCTGGTGAGTATACATATTTCATGTAGACTCTGGTCCATTTTCTTGAGTGATGAACTCAAGATGGTGATAGGTGCTAAGCAAATGCATAGATTTGATAAGATGTAAAAATGAAAGATTTTTAATGATAAATGGAATTCACTGAAATCCTTTTTTACATGGAGGCGTTTTTAGTCTGTTGGTGTGCTACTTAAAAATTATAGAAGACATGGGGACTAGACCTATTACTTCTTTGTTATATACAACTCCTGTTGAAGTTCACTCTAGCAATAGCTGTTAGCACTTCCTTTGTAATGTATAATCTTTGAGATTATTGAAAGTTCTGAGAAGTCAAGTGACTTGTCCATAATTACACAGCCAGTATCTGTAAGAGATAGAAATTGAGCTAAAGTCTACCTGACTTCAAAGTCAGCTCTCTATCCACTCCACCAATGATAACAACCTCTAATAGAAATGGGTCAGTGAACCATCCCTAAGGATCCTCAAAGGATACACAGTTTTTTTGGGAAAAAAAAAAAACATATTAACATTATCTATGTTTTTTGCATTTTTATTTTTTTTTGTTAAATATTTCCCAATTACATTTTAATCTAGCTCAGGCTGTGCTCCTGTTCTATAAACTTGTACTATACAATGCTGCTCCTTTCTACAGTATACATGCTGATCAGTAATAGCCCCCCCCCCAGCATTTGCACTTAGAATATAGTTATATTATTCATAAACTTCTATAATTTACCAAATAGTAAACTTGACAAAGGACCAAAAATTTAACTTTTAAAAAAGTTTAACTATTGCTACTTAAATTCTGATTAATTGTCATTTAGCCTGTTTCTGATTAAATTAGTTATTTAAAATCACCTAATAGCAAGAATATCTTTGCTAAATGATAGTTTCTCTGCTGTCCCTTTCTGAATAAACCTGTATGGTTTTAGTATTTTGCAATTTACTTTGTATTCTGATTTTAGAAGTCTTGAATATAGACTCATAGAGCATGTAGCAGTATAATGGATTGTTGTTGTTGTATTGTCCTTCCTTCTCAAAGCAGACCATAACATCAGGGAGGTGATACCATGACATGCAGGTGAATTAGATTTAAGTGAGGGAAGGCTGTGCAAAGTCACCAGCCTTATTTTCTCCTCTGGAACCATATGGGTCCAGTGGTAAAACTAGGTAAGAAATCAGGCAGAGAATGGCTTCCTTCTACTTAGTAAAAATAAATAAATAAATCAGTGTGTGTGGGCGGAGGGGGGTGGGGGCTTAGAAGGCAAAGTGGATAAAGTAGAGGTGGAATAAGGAAATTCTGAGTTCAAATTTGTGCTCTAACACTTAGGTATTTTGTGACCTTGGACAAGCACTTTATTTTCTCTGAATCCCAAGTAACTCTGAAGCAGGGATCCTTAAACTGGAGGCCATGAACTTTTTTTACAAAGAAAAAATATGTAGATAACTATATTTCAATATAATTTCCTTTCTTGGTGATTCTATGCACTTATAAATACTAATGAGAAAAGTGATCTATAGGTTTCAAAATCACACGAAAAAGATTAAGAGCCCCTTCCCCTAAAACGAGCTGCTAATTTCTGACTTGGTAGAGAGCATTATTCACACTAAGTCACAGATCAGTGATTTCTTGAATATAAGAGCTTGAAAGGACTTTACAGAGCCTCTAATCCAAGGAGGTGTGTGTGTGTGTGTGTGTGTGTATTTGATAGACTCCTCAAAAAATGTTTTTAAAGATATAAAATATATACGATTACAAATAAAATTAATTATAATGAAATAGAGGTATCATTTTTTTAATAAAACACCAGTTGCCAGATTCCAGGTTAGTCCTTGCTGGAGTCCAAACCCCTCAGTTTACTGATGGAGGAAGCTGAGTTCAGAAAGATTTAAGTGATTTGCCCCAGGTCACACTGGAAGTTAGTACAGAGCCAAGACTACAACCCAGGTTTCTAGACAGCCAGGCTAGAGCTTTTTTTCCTCTTGGTTCCTTGAGGTGAACAAATGAACTTCCCTCTCCAAACTCACTTTATACATGCATCTTCACAGAAATGTTCAAGAGCCACCTTTCAATGTTATTGCTTTATTATCTTAAATGCTTTTTAAAACTGTGTTCTTTTATTGTATGACAAGAGATACTTTCAGTGTAAAGTTGTTGAATTTCCAGGCTGTTTTTAATAGCATTGGACTTTATGGTTTGGAACAGACAAGAATCTCCTCTGTTTCCCTTTTATCTTCCTTCCTGTGATAAGGGAGAATGTGGATGCATTAAGCAAAGCCTTGCCACATCTGTCAGCCAAACTATGAGCTCCCCTCCTGTGCAAAGGAGCCCCACGCCTGTCAGGCAGCTCTCTGTGGATGTGAAGGTTGCGGCCTGGGGTTTCTATCTCCTCCCTCAGATGTAGTCTCCTCATCCCTGCTGCCAGTCGTTGCTTGACAGATGGAGGAGATGATTCCATCATCAGATTGCGGCCCTGTTCTACCACTTGGGGCCAGGTGTCACTCTTCAGGGAAGGGAGTTAAAGATTTTTTTTTTTTTTCAGAGTGGATTTCTCTTGTTTCACTTAACATCTACTCACCTTTTGGTATTAAAAAGAAAAAAAATACAAACCGATAAGGCTGTCCCCAGGCAGAATTTTTCACACTACCCAAAGCAGCCGCTGTAGTTGGAAAGGGCCTTCAATAACTGTCAAAAACTGACATCACTGTGTAAAGAGCTGTTCATTTCGATATCTCATTTCGGATTGATGTACGTGCCACTTTTATATCCTTCAGCTCAATATAACATTTGCCCTTTCATGTTCTCAGTTTAAGCTATTGGGAATTTAAAGCTATTTCAAAGCATAATTACAGCAATCTGCATATAAAAGGCTATATGTCCTACAGAGGGCTCCATAGAAAAAGCAAAGTCTTTCAAAGAAGAAAATGAGAAGTAAATCCCACAACTAAGATTCAGGGAAGTTAATACATTTTTCATCTGATGAGAACAGCCAAAGATTAACCAAGTCACAGGTCAGTCAGTGGCAGGTTTTTGGGGGGAAGTAACTGGAAGCAGATAGGCATGAAGGAGTAGAAAGTGATAACAAGGATTACATCCAGATATGCAAAGATCATACATATACATAAATATATATGTGCATATATCAACATATACATGCATATGCATGCATGTGTATGCAATCTATATGTATATATTATATGTATGTCTATGTGTGAATACACATATGATATATTATATAGATGCATACATGCAGGTGTCTCTTGCCTGTTTCAAATTGTGCATGCATGTGTATGCATTCATATGCATGTTTATATGCATGTATGTTAGCACGTGTAAATACATTTGTATGCGTACACACATATGTACATATATACATTCATACATAAATCCATAAATGCATGCATGTATACAGGCAGATATACATATTTCTTCAGGAAACTGGCCCCCTAAATAGGTTAAATGACTTGCCCAATATCATATAGGTTATATGTAGTAGAGCTGGGATTTGGCTGAAATATTTTTTTACTCCAGATGCAGTATTTTTGTCACTATACCAGCCTGCCGCCCACATCAGCACTGACTATTATGATACTAATAGGCAACAAGGCTTTTCACTCACATCTATGCTTTCATGACAACGATGTATAAAACAATTGACAGAAAACTTTTTTTTCCTCTTCTAAAAATAAAGAGCCTAAAAATTGTGGTCTGGAATTATAAATAGTAATACTGAACAACTCCGGAATTTTCAGAGATACATTACACTACAAAGATACAGTTGCTAGCTTAAGGGGAAAAAAATGTCATTCCTTGTACAGAAAGAAGAAAGACTATTTCTTTCAACCATTAAAGAAGTTGTGTAGGTCTTTTAAAAGTATTTTGACAAAAATCTTGAGGTCTTTTTTTTTAAATGCTAGTCATACATTCTAGAAGTGAACTAACTGCATTTCACACAGAGCCATGTAGCAACATATGGTAACCCTAATCCCAAACAGGAAAATGTGTCTGTCTGTGCCAGCTCTTAATTACCAGCTCATTAACACTCAGGTGTCAACTGCTGGTGGCAAAGGCAATGCCCATGCGGCCTGGTTTCTGTCCTGCACAATGTAATTAAATTGACCTCAGTCACCGAAGCTGGAGCAGCTTGAGACGACTTGGACACAAGTTTCAGGCACTAATCACACTAAGATCATTTGGTGAATCACCCAGTGTAATGAGGGGAAGAAAGACTCCAACTAGCATCAAATTGTACTTTCATATATTTTAATGACCTAAAGGACAATGAAAGGAATAAGCTCTACTCTCTGCTCCAGGATGACTGTTACATATGTACTCTGATTTAACACAGCTGATTCAAGTCTTCATTGCCTATCAAGCACACTATCAAATTAGAATAAAAAATAGATTAAAAAAAAAGAATTGCAATTAATTTGAGTATCTACTTGATGTATATTTGTTTTGCATTTAACTACAATGGAAAAGAAAGATGTGAAATTACTACTTTGCACTTGCTGCCCCCACACCTGGAATGCACCCCTCCTTACTTCCATCTCTTAGAATCCTTGGTTTCCTAAAGAATCAGTTCAAACTCTACCTTCTGCATGGGAAATTTCCTGATAACTCCTGCTACTATCTGTCTTTCGTCCCCTTAATTACTTCTAAATTACCGTATATCTATTTGGGATCATTTACATATATAATATATTAATTATATTATACATGACATATTATATATTATGCATATATACAATATATTAATTATATATTATACATATATAATGTATTAATTATATTATATGATAATATATAAAATAAATACGTATTTATTTATTTATTTGCTTGTTTATTTATTTGTTTATTCCTTCTGATAGCATAGAAACTCCTTAAGGGCATTAGATAGATAGATCCTTTTCCCCCATAATTTTTATACTCAGAAAAGCCCTGAAGATAAATTCCCATTCTTCTGAACTTCCATACAAACTACACCTTATTATCTGGAAGAACTTTTCTACTTATCAGACCTGGTGAACTGATTAGGCAATAGATCTTATAGTCAATATATTTTTTCCCCAAGATACTGTACAGTATCTAGCATAAGTCCTGGTACATAGTAGGTATTTAATAAATGTTTGTGGAGCCATTGATTCCTAAATGTTTTCTCAACTTTGACTTACTACTGTAGATTTAAAGCTAATGACTTTATTAATATAGCTCCATACAGAGAAAGAGACTCAAAATATGCATTGATTTCCCCATGTTTCTAGTGTCAAAAGTGAGGTTTGAACTCAACTTTTTCCAGGTATGTTCTCAAAAAGGTTTAACAACCAGTTCTCTACAGAAGAAAACAAACCAAAAAAGTACTCTCAGTACACTTTTAAGTTTAATATGAATTTTCAACATTTTATCCATTGTCTTCTTAAGCATAGACAATAAGCAAAACAATAAGTCAAACATTGATTTGTAGCATTTGCTGATTTCTGAGGTACAAATGCTCACACTGAAAATTTAACAATCTATGTGTATTTATGTTCAAGCTAGGTGCACCCTTGGTTTTCCTCATTATCTCATTCACACTCTCTCTAATGAAGCAGTATGGTATAGTGTAACAATCAATTGAGCAATATTAACCACCTGCAATGTGCCAGGCAAAAGTCAATGTAACAGTGAAGATGGCAGCCATACACATACTTGGAAGTGAAGAGGTTAAGGGTGTTTGAGACCCCAAAATACCAACACACTGCGTCCTGTGGTTTGAAGTCTTCTCAGCCAAAGAAAAGTAAAGTTTATTAAAAGTTTGCTTGTATTCGACACAGAGTAAGTCTGTGCTAGAAAATTCTATGGCACTTTCACACCACATGGTGTGAGATGCAGTCTTATATACAGAAGGTTGTAGGAGGAATCTAGGGGTGGTCTAGAGGAGGAGTTTGGGGAGGGTCTTCATGAGAAGTTAATGAGGTCAATGAGTGATTAAGGGTGGGAAGTTGCTGGAGTCTACCTGGAGACCACAAACAATGGTGGGCTAGGCCAGTTCAAGGGTGGATTGATATTTTGATAAACTCAAGGGTGGGAAGTACATGGACAATGGAGGGCTAGGCTAGTAACAGGTGTGGGCCCAGCCACAAGGTAAGCCTTATGGCCTCATGCAAATGCCTCATCAAATGGGACAATTCAATCAGAGTTCAAGGGAGTTCCCAGAGCCTGTACCTCAAAGATTCAAGGAGAGCTCAAGGGGGTTTCCAGAGCCTGCACCTCATCAGAAGCAGGAAAAGCTTGGTTCAAGTCCCACTTCCAACACCTTTAGGCTGTGTAATGTTAGGCAACTCACTTAATCTCTCATTGCTTTAAGCAGTTCTCTGAGATTATCCATTGCAGAGAAGGTGATAGTCTACATTAACAGAGAGAGCTTTCTTATCAGGAATTCCCCATACCAAAGAAATCACAAGTCCATTCTCTATGTGAAGGTCACTGCTAGAAAATAAGGATCCAATTTAAGAAACAAGAAAAAAAGTGAATAACTTCTCAAGAAGTTTAGGCACATATGCCATATTCTCTAGGGTAGGGATTCTTTACCTTTTGGGGGTCTTGGAACCCTTTGGAAGTTTTGTAAAAGCTATAGACTCTTTTTCAGAATAATGTTTTCAAATAATCAGGGGAAATGCTAAATTTCACTTAGAGATTAGTCAAAATAAAGATTTTTTTTTTCATATAAATTCATGGATTCCCTGAAGTCTTCACAAGAAGCCCAGATTCAGAACCCCTGTCTTAGGACAAGTGGTGGCCAGGGAAGGGGACTTTCCCAGGTAGTTACAGAGATTTTAAGGGGAGCCAAAAAGAAGATGTATTAGAAGATTGTGTGCTCTTTCTAGTAACAGTGATAATACTCATTTGATTATTGTTTCCCGAGGGAACTAAGAGGGAAAAAAGAGGAAAGTGAGTAAGCATGCAACAAGTAAACAGATGACAAGATGGCCTGCTGGCTAGCACATGGTGATTTAGTGTATGATTGCATGATCTAAATATGGCCTGGGACTGATAGAAGGGACTGAAGTGAGGATAGATTTATTCATCCTCTAATTCAGGCAGCTCTGTGATAAGACAAATACCAAAACTGAGTGGATTAAATCCCCTAGATGGGGAGTCAAATCTCTGGTATCCTGAGTTAGGATTCCTAGTATTCCTGGTGGAAGAGATGGCCAGTGGCAGATAGCAGAGTCTTCCTTAGGGTCAGGAAGACCTGAGTTCAAGTCCTGTCTGACACATACAGTCAATATTCACTTAATTTCTCAGTGATATAGGCAACTCTCTAAGACTGTTACTCGTTAAATAGCAGAGGAATTCCATATACCACTGAAATCACAGATCTGAACAGGAAAAAAAGTTCTAGTGAAAGTTACTTTTATGCACAACTGGAAAATTCCTAACAATGGATTCCTCTTCTTTTGAACTTTCATATTAACTTCCTTGTTTGGGAAATCTTTACCATTATGAGGCCAAGACTTTTGCTGTTTGTCTTTCATTTTCAAAGAGGACCATGACATAAGGGAGGTGATGCCATAACATACAAGTGAATTGGATTTAAGTGAGGGAAAGCTATGCAAAGTCACCAGTCTCACTTTCTTCTCCAGAGCCATCTGGGTCCAGTGGCCAGATATGGATCAGGACAATTGGAGATGGTCCAAGATGTAGTGTGAGAGCTTGGCTTTTTCAAGCTAAGGTCTTTAACAGGTCTCAGTTTGATTGAAGCAGTGCCCATTTGGTGATTAAGACTTAATGTTGGGACATTGATTAGGTAGGAGATCTTACAATCAATTTTTTTTTTTTAATTTTTAGCCTGAAACCATCCCATGAAGTCTAGTAAAACCAAAAGTGATAAGCCGTGGCTCTGACTGAATGGAATTTTAGAACAATTCAACAATCAACAAGCATTTATTGAGCACCTACTATCTGCCAATTGTTTCCCTTTGTGTCTGTTTATTCGGGATGTGCTCAAAATTGCTCCCTATCTTGTCTATTTCCAAACCTGACCCTGATATTCATTGGACATTTCTGGTTTTACCCCCTCCCCCAATTTATAGTCCTTGTTTTAGATATTTTTAGTACACAAAAGGCCCAGTTATACTTTGGAAGTGTTGAGGAGGATGGTCAGTACAATTGAATGGAAAAATAAACAATGGCTCTGGGGTCAAAAGACTGTCCCTTAAATCTTGCCTCTGGCACTTACCTTAGGACTTTTAGTAAATCACTTATCTCTTTGGGTCTCAGTTTCCTCAACTGTTAAATGAAAGTCTAGGACTAGATGGCCTGTGAGATCTCTTCTGGTTATAATTCTATGATTCTCTGAATCCTTCTTTCTTTCTGAAGGTGGACAGGGAGCAACCCTAAGCCTCATGGCTACTCCTTCAAGGTTGTTATTTTCCTCACTCGGAGACTTTGTCTCTCTTCACAACCTGCTTTCTCCTTTCCATATGGAGTTCTCATGCAACTTCCAACATGATGTAAAATGGGTATAATATTTTGAATGCTGACTTCACAATGCTGCTTTGGTACCAAGTAAGTTAAATATCCTGAAAAACTTTTAATATGCTATATGGTATTGATTATTATGATTATGTATTTCATTCTTCTCATCTCTTTGAAGGGATTCAGATATAAATGGCCTTGAAACAAATTGCTTTCCTACTATTATCCATTTAAGGTTTAACATTTGATAGATTTTTCCCACAGGAGAATAAAAATATTTTTTGTAGTTGGATAAAAGTATTAGAATGTAAACTTTCTTTTACAGGCCCAATAAAAGTAATACTACTGCAGCAGCAGATGTTTACTAGCTACGCTACCTTTGGTAAGTCACTTAAGCTCTGTCAGTCTCAGTTTACTCTTCTGTAAAAAATAGAAATAATAACATTTGCCACACAGGGTTAGTGTGAAGGTCAAATAAAATAATATATGTGAAGTGCTTTACAAACCTTAAAATTCTAAACATATCATCATCTTACAGTGTCATTTTGAGGATACAATGAGTACATTTATGCAAAATGCTTTGCAAGCACCATATAAGTTTTAGTTATTTTTTATTATTTTTGTTACAATCTCTTAAACATTAAGCATTATAATTAGGGTCACAGATTAAATAGAAAACAATGACCAGCAGTGATTTTTACCAAGAATGGCAGAGGGATTGAAACAAGAAATATTTTGGCTTTCTTACAGAACACTTCAATATGGTGTCATATTTCTGGCAACTTAGTGGCACAGGAGAAAGAACAGTGAACCTGGAGTCGGGCAGACCTGAGTTCAAATCTAGCCCCAATCTGTTACCAGCTGTGTGATCCTGGGCAAGTTACTTAACTTTTGTGTGTCTCAGTTTCTTCATCTGTAAAATTGGGATCATAATTACACTTATCTCCCAGGTTTGTTTTGAGGATAAAATGAGATAATATTTGAAAAGCATTTTGCAAACTTTAGGCACTATATAAATACTAGCTATAATTAAGAAAATTGAATTTAAAAATGTTTATTTAGCCCTTACTATGGGTCAGGTACTAGGGATATAAAGATAAAAATGACAATAACCCTTGACTTCTAGGAAATTGAATTCTACTGGGATGTATGATAGTAGTAATAAAGAAGAAATTTCAGAATGAAATACTTAATTTCCCACATTGAAAAGAGATATGTCCAGTTACTTTATCATGTGATCTGTCTTAGTACAAAAGTAACTTATTTTAAAACAAAATTGTTTTGTAAGAATGTTAACAATTGATTTATGCTGTGTATATGTTGGGGTTGAGGGGATCGTTATACAGGGAAACAGCCTGTGATCTAACTGATCTTTACAGACCTATGCATGCAGGGATTGTGTGTGTGGATGTGCCTATGCATTCATTGATTATTTTATATCATTCAAAAATATCTGTGTATGCATGTTAATTGGAATTAATGTAGCTTAGGAAAATGAACCTTCTTTCATTGGTTTTAAAAACACTGAGGGAAAAATATTCATCCACAAAACCGCCTCAAAAAATTAAATCAGCAATAACACTCAATCTCACACAATAGCACTAAAATTATTCTATGGAGCTGGTTTCAGAAAAACAAATCTATCAAAAGGTATTTTTTTCTCAGCAAAATATTTTATAAGAATTGCATCTAGCATTGTAGGTTTTTGGGGTGGGGAGGGGGGAATTAAGTATATATCCATTGAGATTTTCCTTCAAAGAAGTTCATAATAATTGTCACTCATGTAGCTCTTTCCATTACTTTTATTTCCATTCACTTCAAATGCATTTACCATGGAATAGTGTCTACTCTAGATCTTGGTGCCTTATTCCATTATTAGACTTGAATCTCCTTGAAAGCAGGGGAAGTATTCTTTATATAAACTTTGTATCTTCCAGAACAGTTCTTTGAATGTTGTTGTTCAGTCCTTCAGTTATGTCTGATACTTCATAACCCTGTGGATGATAGCATGCCAAAGCTACCCACAAGGCTTACTTAGCAAAGATTCTGGAGTAACATACTGTTTCCTTCTTCAGTGAATTAAGGCAAACAGAGGTTGACTTGCCCAGAGTCACACATCTAGTACGTGTCTAAAGCTGAATTTAAACAGGTCTTCTTGACTCCATGTCCAGCACTGAGCCACCTAGCTGTCTCCACTCTCTGAACATAGTACTCACTTAACAAATGTTTATAGTATTGTTTTTGCTGTATTTATCCCAGGAAAAGAGACCTTTTTCAGTTTATTTAAACAGGCTGTTAGTGTTTAGTTAT